>LPNX010180806.1:2064-13065 GCA_001517045.1 Pseudotsuga menziesii | reverse complement strand
CATTATATGTGAAATATACTTATTATGTCCAATGCAATCGTATTGTATTTAACAGTGAAATTTTTGTTGTTACAGTTGAGGCATCCACATCTGGCAATGTTGAAAGCTGCCACGAAATTCCACACTTGAACTTATGAGCTAATGTCGAAAGGTGAATACACGTCTAGAAGCATTTTGTACAAAATTATAGTAATTAATTTTTGAAATTTGATTATGTCTGCTATTTACCAAAACTATGAAATAACGCCAAATTAAAATTATTAGTTCTAAACACGGTCTATTTTTGCACTATATTAATTGTTACTATATGCATTTCATATTGTAATTATGCATGTTTTTAAATTATTTACTATCTATGAATTCTAAATTCAATGGCTTTTTTTTGGTACAGGAAGAAATGACGAACTTATGATAAGAGCATGAAGACCTTGAATAAATATATGTAATAATATCTTGAATTATGGATTTTAGTATGGATGACTGATCTTTTGAATCATCTACTGTAACGAGTTTCCAATAATTCAAATGACTTTTGGTATATAGGCTTGCCTAAGACTTTGTTTTTTGTTATTTCTTTTATTATGAGCAATATTCATCACATGTTAAAAATAACTTGGTAAAAAAGTTTTGAGACTATTAATGTCAACAATGCTTGCATTATGTTTTCAAATGTTCTAGTTTTTTGTAGTAATAGACTAAATCAATTCATTACTACATTTAGGTGACTGATACTCTAGTATATACACCAGTGTATACTCTAGTATATACATTAGTGTATACTCTAGTAATAAATACTCTAGTATATACACTAGTGTATACTCTAGTATATACACTAGTCTATACTCACTAGTGTATACACCAATATACACTAATATCATGACTTAACCTAGATGAGCACATTAACAACTAGTGTATACACCAGAGTATACACTAGTGTATATACTAGAATATACACTATTGTATATGTACACTAGTGTATATTCTAGTATATACAGTACCAGTGTATACTCCAGTATGTACACCAGTGTATACACTAGTATATACACTCGTCTATACTCTAGTATATACAACAGTGTATACACTAGTATATACACTCGTCTATACTCTAGTATATACATACACTAGTATATACACCAGTGTATACACCAGTGTATACTCTAGTGTATACACCAGTGTATACTCTAGTATATACATTATATACACTGTACTCTAGTATATACACTTGTATATACACTAGTATGTACACTAGTGTATATTCTAGTATATACACCAGTGTATACTCCAGTATATACACCAGTGTATACTCTAGTGTATACTCCAGTATATATATAAATTTCTTTACCTTTACTTTTATTTTTTTTGAATTTTTGTTATTTTTATGATTTTTTAGATGCTTTTCATATTTACAAGCTATATATATATATATATATGGGGTTAACTATCGTTTTATTTATTTTCATCATTTTTTATTTTTTTTTTTGTATTTTTGTTATTTTTATGATTTCTTAAGATGCTTTTCATATTTACAAGCTCTATATATTGTTGTTTAACTATTTTTTTATTTATTTTCATCATCTTTTTTTTTTAAAGATGCTTCTTATATTTAGAATGTCATATTTACAATGCATCTTTATATCATATCATTTATAAACTTTTATTTTTTATTTTATTTTACTACTTCATTTGTTGTCATTTATTTTATTTATACAATTGTGTATTTCTAACTAGGCATTAAAGAAGTTCATGTATTGTTTAATAGTAATTAATATTTTTTATTTATTTTCAATAGTGTAGTCCAACTATGAATAAATTAATACTTATATATTTTTTTTTCTATTATAATTTTATATTTAAAAAGCCTCAAGGGTTAGTTCAATTGGTAAGAAGTGAGCACACTCTCCCATGTGAAGGGGGAGGTCACTAGTTCGAGCCTTGTCCTTAGGGGTTAGGCCTTAAGAGAATAAAGGCTGAAGGTTTACCATCCTTACCATCCATAAATCATGGGGAAGTATTGGTGAAGTTTACCATAGTTACCATCCATGAATCATGGAAAGTATCAAATTGAAAGTAAAAAATAAATTATATTTAATATTTATATTTTATTATTATTATTTTTTCTATACTTATGTTTTATAATTATTATTTTATTTATGCTTTTCTATCATATATATATATTCTTAAGATATAAATGGAGATAATTTGGTAGGTTTAACCATTTATGCTCAAGCATGATGCTTGTAGGGACATCACTATCTATTTTTATTTAATATTATGGCATTAATACCATCTTCCAAATCTTTTGATGTATATTTCCACTTTTTGAGACATTTGTTAATAGAAAGTATTGAAACTCATCACTTCAAACACATTTCTTAACCCAAACTATGCACTTTTCTAGGGTATAGGAGCTAAAAGTATGGGTTAAATTTTTTAAAAAATGGAAATAAAGAAAAGCTAAGCCAAATTAAAATTTTAATAATGGAAAATTAACTTCCTTATATATGTTATATTCATATTTCACTGGAACTTCCAACGTTCTTTAATATGTTGATAACGTTGACATGTTGAAAAAGGTTAAAAATGCACTATGGAATGCCTTGTCATAGGTAGTGCCAATATGAGGTTCACGAGAATGGAAGTTGCATGCTTAAACAAAGATGAAGTAATCTACCATTGTAAATGTTACATAAGCCGGAAAACCTTAGCGAACTCGTCCCTTAACAGTGCCACTGAGCTGATTCAACCAGCAAGTTTCTTATGTGACTCAAAAGCTACTGCATATGCCCATTTCTGAATTGATGAAGAAACGACATCATTATTTAAACAGAGATAAGGAGCACAAAAGGCAGGCTCGTCATTTCCCTGAAGGCAAAAAATTTACACTGAAGCATGAGCACTGAGACTGTGGTAAAAGAGGTAGGTAGGCTCGCTGTTTTCCTGAAGGAGACGGGAAATCTGCAAGCACTGGTGAACAGAATATAGAATGCCAGGTTAGTGATGCTGGGAGAAGCCTGCCACGACACCCATGAGTTCTAAGAGTGGCGCCAAAACATCTCCAAGTCCCTGATCACTCAACACGGTTTCACTTCATAGCCCTGGAGGGCGACTGGCCCACCGCTCAGCAACTCAACAGGCAGATCCTCCCCACTCCTAAACAAGCAGATGCTATGTCGATGGTGGCGGACGTCCTGAAGGAGGCCTTCACCCAGTGGAAGATTCAAATTTGAGTTTTCCGCCTATTGAGAAATTCAAAGTTCAAAGAGAAAGGTTTACGGTATGAAAGCGGGTGGAAGGCATGGATTGTGAGCAGTTTTACCATGAAGGTCATGAGATCATATGCACGGCAATCTCACATGCATGGCATATCAACAGATATGACGATGGATACCATAGCATACTATTGGGCATACCCGCTGATATTGTGCCATGGCTCTGATGCGATGATGTAACCAGCATGCGGATCATGCGCCCATATGGCATGCAGATGTCGGGTTGATGCAACCGCAACATCCCATACATAAGCGGCCTGACAAGACGTTATTTGTCCGTAGACAGCAGAGTATTAATTACTCTGCTGCATAATATATATTGGTTGCCGTGGTACAGCTATGGCTTTGTCTTATATTTTTTTGTCAACTGAATAATTGGTATTGAAAATGATTGGTAGGGGATGTATAATACGCAGTAGTTTTTTTATTCTGTCTCTAACAAGGGGATACATATGAATCGATTAAGTATGTTAATCCAGAGCAATTTAAAAAATTATAATAGTCTAGATTAATGTTTTGTATTATTCAATTCAATGTTTATTTAATTGTATTTTTTTAGGCTATCATTGGTTTGGTGGAGGTGACGTTGCCATGGGTTCCTGTGCCCCAAGACCCGGCGACGCCGCCGATATCAGCAATAGTATAAATTAATTAATTTTTGGCTTCTCGTAAAGGGCACCTCCTTTATCATTTACAGAAACACTTTACATAATCTTCTTGACACTTGGACTCCAGAGCATGTGCTGAAATTTTGTTGGCCTGGATGAATCCTATCATGCATGAAGGTCACGCGGCACTGCCCTAAGACAAAAGAAAGATTACACAAAACATGATGTCCTTTCTCATGGCATTCATTTCTAAGCCATTTTTCCCTGTGGTCTAGTCCAGGGTTTCAACCATAGTTTTCATAACCTTACGATATAGGTTTCTCCTTTATATGCAACCCAATGGATCTTATTTTACGTTATTTCTCGGTTCCTGTAGGCGGCTTTGACAGGCGTCCAGTTTGGCCTTGCATCCTCCAGAGAAATTGTAAGTGGATGCACAAAATAGAGAAGAATAATGGGCAACGGGTTCTTGTTTACTGCAATTCTGATGCAAATAATATATTTTAACTCAGTTAAAACTCATTTTCATGCCAATTCAATTGGAAACCACCTTTGAGCTTTGAAGGTAAAGAATGTGTATATATGCTATTCAAGTTAAACAAAATATAGCACTTGTTTTTACTTTTTTTGGTTGGGAGTACACTTTTAACCAGTTATCAGCCTTAACGACTCTCTCATCCTTGGTAATGAGATTATAATTTTCTTGTTACGAGCATTGGGTATTCATAGTTTGAAACTGCAGGCAGGGTTGTCCGTAGAAAAAAGTTGAAGAAATGGAAGGCAAAGTATTGTTGTTGTGTCCTAGGAAAAACAAGAATCAATAACAATCACTAATGAATATGCATGAGGTAAGAATTCTTCGGAAATTTTGATCGAAAACATTTCTTAAAAGAACAAGTAGTGCCTGTCCAACCTCTTCCAAATGATCTTGACGATGCTTTTGAATAACTTTGTTAACATGTTTTTTCATATGCAGGGATTTGAGGATTCAATTAGTTTGTATTAATGAAGTTTACTTGAGTTCAATATGATTTGTATTTGGGGCTTTTTATAGCTTCACTGACTCATGTATTTGTTTATTTTACAGTGGAATTTGCTACAGGACCTATGTCAAAAGAATCAAGGATGGGCGTATATTCAAGTGGGTAGTGTCAAAGATTCAACTTAAATTTCCCCATTATTGCCTGCTAGTTATTGAAAGAATTATTGTTTGATGTGAAGTGACACCAACACTTCTTGAGGAATTGATTGACTATATTAAAGTAATGACTCACTCACTCCACCATAGAAAAACACAACAAAAGGCATCTTCGGGCTTGCCACTATCATGGTTGTCACATGAAAATGTCTTGTGTTTACTTTTTCAACATGCTTATTATAATTTTCACACCTCCACAATTGTACGCTTTTAAAATCTCATGATTTAAATGTAAATCCCAATACGGGATTAAGGATAATTTTAGGGTTTAGCAAAATGCAGCGATCATACTTATTTTTATTCTGGCCAAGAAGATGATAGCGAAGAGAGTCTACATTGGTGGGAATAATGGGAATTCAAAATAATACTGGTATGGATGATCGGGTTTGGATTGATAAATGGATTGTTAGCTTTGAGCAGGAGATTGAGAACCTGATACTTCAAGTTTGTCGATAGTATTCATTCTATGTTAACCAGACTAATATCTGTTGGATAAGAGAAAATACAAAGAGGAAAGCGTTTAAAGTTTTGCAATAAATATAAATTTAGTATCTTTATGGCCGAGAAGTTTGGAGTTTGCTGTACATTATTCCAGAGTTATAGAAGATATTGTGTCATTTTAATCATTATGTATTTTTATGGCCGGGAAGTTTGAAGTTTGTTGTAAATTATTCCAGTTATAGAAAAAATATTGTATCATTTTAATCATTCAATGAATAAGTAATAGTTTCTTTGGATCTCGAGCAAATAAGCCATGTTTTCACTACTTGAATTGAAGCTCTTTGTAAATTGTTCCGGTTGGAGAAAATCTCGTGTCATTTTAATCATTGAGTGAATTACTAGTAGTTTCTCTGAATCTTGAGCAAATAAGTTATATGTATTGTTTGAATTGTGATTTTTTTCAAGCTTATATTTCATTGATGTTGCATAATTTATTTGTGTTGAATTTCTTGCTTATATTTAGTAGGATGCACCTAAGTACTATGAATAAATTTTGCCTTTTCACCTTTTAAATAACCAAATTTTATTTGATATTCATTTGTGATGAATTCACTGAACATACCAGGACCTTTTGAGCTGAACTAAACAAAATATATGTATCTTTAAACTAAATTCTTAGTATTTTCTATGGCTTTGAGGTAATGCATGCTTAAATGCTTGAAAAATATAGCAAATTAGTTTAAATTCTTCGTATTTTCTATGGCTTTGAGGTTGTGCATGCTTAAATGCTTGAAAAATATAGCAAATTCTTCAAAGTTCCTTGAAAGAGAGGATTTCATATAATTAAGTTTTCATTAACTTTGACATAAAAAATCATTGGATTATAGTTAAGCTTTATATTGGATTACACTTTGAGCTTTTAAATATGCTGGAACAAACCTGGAGGATTTGCATTAAGCCAATGTGAATTTATCCAAAACTAACATGCATGGCTTGTAACGGACTTAAATCATCTCTTTCTGTGCTAATAAGCTAGTCTGCAAGTAAATCTTGAAATAGTGCAAAGCTGTTATTTTATCCTGATCTTATGTTGTTTAATAGTTACATAGAAAGATGCATATATTTTCTGTATGCGACATACACATAAAACAAATTGTACAATTTCTACGGCTCTTCCTAAAGTTTAAGTTCCATTTTTAAACAATGTCTTCAAAGTGTTAATGGTAGAGTAATGATCCAAGGTCATTTACCCCAAAGTAGCATCATGCAGAGAATTACCAATTCCACAGTAACTCTGACGGTTTTGGTAACTTCTCCTGAAGTTTCATAGAAATTAAAATTTCTTAACGTCATCTTCATCTTCTAGGTTGTTGCAAAAGAACCAGCCTTGATTGTTGCATCACTAATGACGCCATTGTCACATATAGTATAGACTACAATAAGTTTTATTTTTCTTCCATAAAGGTAGTGAATTCCAATAGCTGGTATTATGTTCTAATTTTACAATAAGATGCTTATGGTTATTAATTGAGAATTAAGTTATAATTTGGTTCTTATGGTTATTAATTGAGAATTAAGTTATAATTTGGTTTGTGAATTTCAATAGATTATTATTTCAGTCACCTCAAGCTGTGATATATGATATATAGATTGTGATATATATAGATGGATAGATTGTATTAATTTTACTACAAAAGTTAAATTTTTAATATTTAACAATTGTTAGCAATTATCAAACAACCGAAGAGCCAATTTAATTCATGTATTGTTTTTTGTTTTTTGCATTCACTGCCTTACGTGCTACACATTTTTTATGGGAGAAGTCAATTTTTGAGGGGAGAAGTCAGTCATGTATTGTTGTTTTTTCCTTCACCGCCTTACCCTTACAACTGCATGATCTATACGATATCTATATAAAGTACATAAACGCTGCAAACAATTGTCAATTTTTAAGTCTCTTCCCAGGAATTTTTAAATCCATCTAACCCGAAAATGAATTAATGAAACAGCTGGGGATCTAACCCGAACAGGAATTGATGAAACAACTAGAGATCTGTGAAGAATTAATAGTATAACTATGAAAACCTTTCCAACCATTCCAAGCGCGTCCATGTTCTAGCCCTCCCACGTAACCCTAAAATCTGCCTCCGGTCGCTCTGATTAAGAATTATTCTTTTCTTGGGATTTTTGGTTGACATGATTTTATCCATTTTGGTCAATGAAAACAAACTTTTAATGTCAATCTGTGCCCTTATCCTTCTGCCAGCAAAAATCAGTTTTCGTTTCTATTTTTGTTAACATAGTCTTTAGGATTAATATGTATTTAGCGGGGTATTGGAGCATAGGCCACAGATTAGGCCATTAAAATTAAGACCATGGTAAATATCGTATTCCATATAGTATTTAATGGTAAAATTAAGAACATGGAATATCTGTGGCCTTAAATATCATATTTAATGGTAATCTTATCATTAAATACGATATTTAATATCGTATTCCACAATCACTAAATTAGTGTTTAAGGACATGGTAACTTTAACTTTTGTATAATGTAGTTTCATGTTCAAATAATATCCAACACATTTCAAAAGATAAGATAAATTAAGATACATATTTAATTATCTGAGTTGCAAACTCATTTGATAATTTGTTTGGGCAAAGCCATGAACCACCCAACCACGGATTGGTAGAGACACCTGAACTCTCTTTGTGTTAACAGTCTCTCTAAGACTAGGTTTTCAATATTTCAATTCACACGTGGTCTCACTTAGTTTGTAAATAGAAGACACACCCATATAAATCTCTACCTTGCATTAGTTTTCAAAATAAAACATGCCTGAAAAAAATTGTTACAATAGAAAATCTCAACTTACCAATATCAACTCATAATATATCCATGCAATTGAAAATCCGCTCTCCTCCAAAATCAAATGCTATTGTTGGGGACATTGCCACTTTGTGGCTCTTGTTCTAATATACAACAGTAACGTTAACCAGGTGTATGGTTCAATTTTATATATAGTGTTGTTAAAGTTATGACCTGTATTATTTGTGAGATGGTATGATTTATTTATATTGAATTTAGTGTGGGATAATAACTTTCATGTACGTGTTGAGGGTTTGGGCCAAGGGATTATATGTTTTTGATGGATAAATGGACGCTCAATTTGCATGAGGTATTGAAATTGCTATGAACATGGAAGCCAGCCTTTTAGTTTGAAAACCATAATGAAGAGAACCAAGAATGATATAATAGTGATGGTTGATTCATTCCTCATTATTAATTCCTTGTGATTTGAGAGGAGTAATGTTTCTTCTTCCTCGGCAAGATTAATTTTCAGAACAAAAGGTCTGGCTCCTCACTTTATCCAAGTACATTATTGTAATGCTCTTAGTTTTGATTTGGAAGGTATTAAATCAAAATGATGTAAAATATGCTAGTATGGATTCCCAGTGCAGAGGTCATGACCAAAGCCCGACTAGTGTATTACTAGGCATGTATAATGTAAACATTTATATATGGACCATGTGGCTGGCTTGTCATACTAACACGAAAGCTATGTAAATATAATGCTGGAAAATAATAAAATTGTCAAAGATGGTTGTATAAAGAGCACTAGAGGGGCTATGATTCCACTAGAGGGGAAGAGGAAAGCGGGGCTGTGAGAGATTAAATCATATATTGCCAAGTGTTAGCCTTAAAACTAATCCAATTGCTCCCATGTGCCTTAAATCAACCATTTACTTTCTTTTGACTATTAAATCCAATCATTGAAACCATGTATGAGGTGGGTGGAGAAAGTCTTGTCATGTAGATATGGAAGCATGTGATGGATATATTTCTTTGACAATTGTAAGGATCTTTTTTCTATGGTTAGAACTTATGTTAGTTTCTTTGTCGCCATTCTCTCATCTGCTTCGGAGTCTAAAACTCATACTCATGCAAATATTACACTGCATAGAGCTTCCTATTGATGTTCATTACCATCATCAGACTGTGCATTACCCAAAAATTCGAATTTCGAAGGAGAACTATGGATTGGAAGGAAAAATATATGGTTGCAGGTGATCATAGAGGTTGTGCAAGATAGGAACCTTACCCATTGAGTTTTTCTACTCATAGATGCTTGAGAAGCCATGAATCAACGCTACAGGAGGTTCTCCAACAACACACAGTAGGCTAGAATCTTATTGCACACATTGGTAAGCACTGTAAGGGTTGGATTTTTTTTAGGGAACTATGGATCAATGAAGAGGAATACCTTCCTTGTGATGTGTGGAGTTGTTGGAAGGAGTGCCATGGCTATGATGGTTGAGTAAGATTCATGTAGAGCTATGGATGAAAATTTGGATAAGCATTGAGAGAAGAATGGGTGGTGGGTAGAGAGAGAGAGAAACTTGTAGGTATTTCCTTTTCCTTGGTGGCTTCATAGCTTAGCTTGGGGGTGGTCCCTCAACAAAAAAGAGTATATGCTAGATAGGGTGCCTACGGTTGTATGTAAAATAGCTCTTACACAACCAATTGCTTGGATATTGTTTGTTTAAAGATACATATTCTCTTTGTACTTGGATGTGCAATGAATTTATTTTATGTATGTGATAACTATGCTTGTATTTGCATGTTGTGTGTGTGTGTGTGTGGATAAAAAGTTATTTTTGTTGTGTTTTACAATTATACATCTGCAAATGCATTTTATTCTTTATGAATTCGTAACATGGCTATGGGGTGAAATTTAGAATTTGAATTCAAAAATACTCCCCATCTATTGTTTAAATCGATGTATGGAGACATGACAAAGTCATATTAGAGCTCTTGGTTGCAACATAGGGGCTATATGGATTGAATTCCACAGTTACAACCTGAAACCAAACTTTGTAGATGGAGTGTTGATGAATTTTTGTTTGAAAATATGTGGTTTTAAATGTTATATGGTACTCTAATTGAGTTGTGGGTTAGATCTATGGTCTACAAGCAGGAATGGTACACTAATTGAGGAAAATTAGGGAAAATTTTTAAATTTGCAGAGTTATTAGTAGAAAGGTTTTATTCTATTATGAGATAGAAAAATCCCATATTGATTTGGTAATAAGCCCCTTGTTTCCATTAAAATTTCTCATATTTATTTAAATTCAAAATTTGGGAAAATTTGAAGTGGGCCCCACTTGTGCCATGTGGAAAGGGGTCGTGATGTGGATCGACCACATCAGGAAAGATGCACAGGTGGCATAGACGAATGTTTTGTTAGCTTCTATATGGATCAAGCGGATCATGGCCTAACACGAATGACTAGGATTAGATCAGACAAGTTTCCTTGTACGATCTGGACCATTCACGCAATCAAAGGTTCTCATACCTTCCTAAGGGACATCGCAACAAATGACGAAGATTGATTTATGTAAGTTCCATAGGTAGGATATTTATCATTCATGCTAAAGGAATATATCAAAGGATAATTGTAACATACCAAATAGAATAATATATAAA
>LPNX010180793.1:613880-690822 GCA_001517045.1 Pseudotsuga menziesii | reverse complement strand
TTTAAGTTCCACTTTAATTGCATTTAATGATATGGAGTAGTTAGAATATTTTATAAATGAATATATTTGACATAGATATTCCATATGTAAATATTGTAGCTCTTCAGACAAAGGGTAAATTTGCATGTCCAGTTTGTGGTCCTAAGATAAAATCTCGTTGTTCAAAAAGCTTAAGAAAGGAGGTGTTTGATGAGTATAGGCATTTCCTCTCTCAAAATCACAGGTATAGAACAACTGAAAGAAATCTTTTCAATGGGAAGCAGGAGACTACATTAAAACCATGGAGAATGACACCTCACCTTTGGAAGATGCAATACAATAGAAATCATCATCATGGTACGTATGGATCATCGTATATGAATTTTTATTGTGAGTTATTTGTTGTAGTGGTCATATTTGATTTATGATGTAATTTATTAATTATAAACTAATATTCATTATGTCCATTGTGATCATGAAGGAATTAATGGTCTTCCATGAGGAATGAAAAGTTATCCTATTCAATTCAGCAGGTTGCCCTACTATGAGCACCTACAAATTGCTCATTTGTTTGATACAATGCATATTGGAAATAATGTTACTGAAATATTATGGCGATTACTAAAGCGAAGGAGGGAGAAAGATAAAGTTGTGAAAGTGTGCAAAGACATTCAAGAAAGCAACCATTCAATGAAAGACGTCATCCAATTTCATACCAATGGAGAACAAGTTAATATAAACTCAATTCCATGGATGTTTACGGAGCAACAAAGTAATGTTGTCAAAGAAGTAATGCGAAAAATTAAATTTCCCACCGGTTTTTGTGCAAACTTGAAGAATATCATAACTAAAAAAGGTGATTTTGCAAGGGTCAAAACACATGATTGGCATGGTAATTATGTCCATGGTAATTATGTCTTCATCAAGGTAATTATTATTGTTATGTCCATATAATTTTTTCTTGTTTGTATACTCTTTTTTTATTATAAATGGCGTGGTTTGTATATTGATACAGTATGTTATACCTCTCTCTCTCCCGGACAACTTCGACAACAATGTCAAACAAGTTATATATAATCTTGGTAAATACATGAGGTAACTAGCGATTACTTGCATGTGCTTAGTGTTTCTTTAATTCTCCGTATAATAATTTATATTTGTTTTTTTTGTGCACTATTTCAGCATATATTGTAATTTAATGTTTATTTTTGTTAAATATCGTTATTGGTTTGCATCACTTGTAGATGGTTGACTTCTAAAGAAATCCATAAAGAAGATATAAAGTATTGGAGGAGAGAAATTCCTCGTCTCATGTGTGAAATGCAGAAGCATCTACCATCGGCATTTTTCAATGCACAGGAACACTACCTCATACACCAAGTTGAGGAGATTAAGTTGTGTGGACCTATGCACTCAAGGTCCATGTGGATGGTTGAGAGGCACTTTAAATTTATGAAGGGTTTGGTGAGACAACTATCACATCCGGAGGGTTCTATGATGGAAGGATATACGATATACCAAAACATGTTGTATGTTAGTGAATATCTTCCTATTTTAGCATCAAAGCTCAATTTACGTCGCATTTGTGATCCGGACTCCAATAACAAATTTGAAGGGGAGAAACTGAATGGGAAAGGTATATTGAGGAAGATTAAAGGTAATTATTAGCTAGTGGGTTTTCATTATATCCTTCATATTCTAACTGTATTTTCTAGTCACAATTGCTTCAATTAAGAGCATATACGTCTTTGTTCGGGAGATTTACACCTTTCTTTGATTTTAATGGTTATTGTCATTAAACAGTTGGTTGAGAATGGGATGCAATTCATTTATACATCGCAAACAATATTGACTGGATGAAGGTATGGATTGAACGATGCGCACAATCGGGTCATGGAATATCATGGGAAGGTGTGGCTTCATTGGTAAAAGCAACACAACGCAATGGAGATAACAATATAACAGAAAGGGAAATCGATTTGGCATATGGTGTAAAAAATAAAATGGCAAGTATATAATTAATCAAATATCCCTCTAAATCTTTTATTTTGCAAATTACTTATTGACGTACATGTTCTTTTTTTCCATGTATTGTTGCATAAGGACTGATTGGTTGTGTAATTTTTTCATGTATTTCTTATTGCAGGTAAAACACCATAAGGCTATGGTCTGCAATGGAGGTAGATATCAGATCAAAAAACTGGATGAAACAAAGAAAACATCAAATTTTGGGGCTTCGACTATCTTTGAGGTTACCAATGTTTCATCTAGAACTGACAGACATCCAAAAGTCTCAGAAAATCGATACTATGGGTATTTGGAAGATATTATACAGTGTGACTTTAAATCCTTTAAGGTAATTTTATTTGTTGTCAAATGGTACAGGTTACGATTGAATCAGCATGATCCCGATAGAACTATTATTGAACATGATAATGGATTTACCATGGTAAACACAAGGTTTTTTGAGCCAGGAACAGAGCCCTATGTTCTTCCAAGCCAATGTGAACAAGTATTTTACTTAGAGGTTCCAGGTAAAGTAGGCTGGTCGTTTATTGTGAGACACGATCCAAGGGGAAGGCCTATAAAGTATAAGCTAGATGATGGTAATGAAGAGGGTTCTCTGGAAGAAGAATATGATGACGAATATCATGATCAACTTGAGTTAGCTGACAATTATGATCCAACAGAAGATGTCTAAGGAATAGTTGAATCAGAAGATGCAGGAGACAATGTCGATGAAGATTATTCTGACGATGACACGATGAGCATAACTGATGATGATGACGATGATGATATGGCCAATCCTTACAATGTTGACTATGTATCTTATGATACAGATGATGAAATGGAAGAAGAAGACGTTGACATGGATGAATAAGATGCTGACATGGATGAAGAAGACGATAAAATATATTGAAATTGTCATCATCATTGTCATCATCATCATCATCATCATCATCGTGGTCTTCATCATCATTGTCGTCATCATCACACATCATAATCTTCATCGTCGTTGTCATCACACATCATCATCGTCATCATCCTCATGATGATGATAATCATCATCATCGATATCATCATCATCATCATAATCATAATCATTGTCTTCATCAGCTTCATAACCATCGTCATCATCATCATCTTCATCATTGTCATCGTCGACATCATCATTGTCATCGTTGACTTCATGTTCATTATCAACATGCACATCATCTTCATCATCATCACCGTCTTCCTCATGATGATGATACTCAACATCAACATCATCATCAATGTCATCATCATCTTCATCATCAATGTCATCATCATCATCATCATCAATATCATCATCATCATCGTCATAATCATCATCATCGTCTTAATCATAATCATCATCTTCATCAGCATGATAATCACCACCATCATCATCATCATCATCATTGTCATCGTCGACATCATCATTGTCATCATCTTCATCCACATCATAATCATCACCATCATCATCAACATCATAATCATCACCATCATCATCAACATCATCATCATCAACTTCATCACCATCGTCGTCATCATCATCATCATCATCACCATCATCATCACCATCATCATCACCATCATTGTCTTCATCAACATCATAATCATCACCATCATCATCATCAACTTCATCACCATCATCGTCGTCATCACCACCATCATCATCTTCATCATCATCGTCATCGTCGTCACGATCAACATTATCATCATCTTCATCATCATCGTCATCATCATCATCGTCATCCTCATGATGATGATAATCATCATCATCATCATCATCGTCATCCTCATGATGATGATAATCATCATCATCATCATCAAAATGATCATCATCAACATAATCATGATCATCATAATCATCATGATCATCGTCATAATCATAATCATCGTCTTCATTAGCATCATAATCATCATCATCATCATCATCATCATCATTGCCATTGTCATCAGCATCATAATCATAATCATCGACATGAACATCATAATCATAATCATCATCATCAACATCATCATCATCACCATCATCACCATGCTCACATGCTCAAATTTTCAATCATCCTTCAAAGATATATTTTCATTTATCCAAGATAGGGATGTGTCGTTATGTAGATGGTGCTTCCCTCATTAATGTGAAGGTTCTTTATTCAAGTTAGGATATAATAAAAATATCCTAATACTATTATGGCAATTTATATAATATAAAATAACAAATAATAAAAATAAAATACATCTAATATAAAATAATATATAATAAAAATAAAAAAACATATAATATATAATAACAAATGACAAGTGTATTTGAACATTGCCGCGACTCGTTTTGGACAATTCAGTTCAATTTGGAGGTTTTTGTGAATTTGGGAGTAGGTCCGCTAGAGCATAGGGTTCAGAATTGGAGCTCATGGTTGATAATTGGAGGTTAGGGTTGAGCATTGGAGCTCACCGTTGATAATTGGAGCTCGCGCTTGAGAATTAGAGCTGACGGTACAAATTTGGAGCACACGGTTCACGTTTTGGAGTTCCAGTTTTTTATTTGGATCTCATGGCTCAATGGGTAAGCATCATGACCTCCTTTTTTTGGGCATGCTGTGACATTGGCTTTTGGGAATCCTGTGACAAGGGTTTTTGGGCATCCTGTGACAAGGGTTTTTTGTGCATGCTGTGATGTTTGCTCTTTTGTGGGACAAGCTTGAATGCAGACAGACCCTTCCTCATTTAGTGGGTTATTCAGGGATTCAATCTACAAACCTTCTTACCTTACAAATGAGAAACTCGTTGTTCGGGTCATGAACTTAGAAGAGGGCTTCATGCCTCACACCCTCTCGTATCTGTGATTCACTATTATAGTGATCATTCATTTTGTAGTGCATATATAGATGTAATTACACAATTTCTCTAGTTTTACACAGACGGGCTTGATCAAAGAAGTACTTCGAAGAGACTGATTATCCGAACCTATCGAACGGTTAAAATAGAACTAGGAAATTGGGGCCCCTGACTACAACTAGTAAAACCCCTCTTAAGGTAAGGAAGTTCAAACTATCTTATGGGAATAATAAGGGAATAAAGACTTCCACAATGAGGAGGTCTTACTTCACAAGGAGGTATTAATTCACCAGACCAGTTCATCCTCATATTCAACCAGTAAGGTCAGATACTACAGGGAATATAAGCTCTTAATCTTTTAGAAGGAAAGAGAAATAAGGGGTAGGGGTTGACTTTCATGTTTCCAGCTCAGGAAAGTCATAAGGCAGGAAAGGAAAGTAATAAATAAAGTAATAAGGGGGTGCCAATCACCTGCCCCACCACAGGGTACCCGTTCTGGTGATGCCAATAAAGAGCAGGTCTTAAGGTAGAGAGTGGCACCATATCTAGGGAATGACCTTGGATCAATAAAAAATACACCATAGGGAACAGATCCTCTCAAACCCAGGACCTTGAAAAACACACTAGTTCGGGGACAAAAGTTTGGGAACAAAGAAGTTGAAATAAGTAGCAACTTTTAAAAAACCAAGGCAAAGCAAACAATTTCTTGGTTGGGATAATTATACACCTTAACAAGTTGGAGAATACAGCAGAGACAACCATTACGAGAAGGGTCTAAGGTCGACAATTCAATGCCAAAACCCTCAAGTATTGGGGTTAGGAAAATTGAGGTGACAAACTAGGATGCATGCCCAAAGTCCTGTTAATATCATCGTCAAACAAAAACTGTCCATGAGGACAGAGTTCAAGAACTCTGTCCACATGAACTATATCTCACAAAAGATAGGATTTAGGAATAGGTCCTTAGTTTTCAAGTGTGAACTAATTATTTTCCAACTATGAATTAATTATTTGAGATCATATTAGACTCCTTAAGGATATAGAGCCATTGGACTAGCTTATAATGAGTAATGGGTTTTAAATTTAAGTTATGAAAAACAATAATGAATCCAATAGCAATTTATTATAAAAGTAAAAGTATGGTATTTGGTTAGGAGATTTTTATTACTGTATTCATAGTAATAAATTGTTTGTATTAAATCTATCAAAAGAAAGATGTGGATGGTGTTTTTAATAGATGGGAAGATTAGTGGATGGTGTTTTTAATAGATGGGAAGATTATTTACATTTAATTGTAATTTGTTTATAAGACTTATCATTATTCCATCGAGATGTTTCCTTTCAAGGTTGTGTATGTTAGGAATAGTTACAAAATAACATACATTAACTATTCCCCTAACTTTTAGAACTCAACCCTAAATTAAACCCCTTAGTTACTTCGAAAGAAAAATATTTACAAACACGATTCTCATACTGATTTGGTAAAAATCTATCCATATAAAAGTCAATCTTTGACCTATTAGCTGAGCTAGAGAAAAATTGAAACTTCTGCAATGTCCCCTATTCAATGCTGGCCTTTAGTGCTGCAAAACTGTGTTTCCATAATTTTTGTAGCATTTTCCCCTGTTTTACACTACAGGTGCTACAAAAGTTTCACCTTCAGAACTTTTGTAGAATTTTCGTTGTTTTTACACTGTTGGCACTACAACAGTTATGAAAACTACACTTTTTGTGCAAAAACTTATCTAGATGCTTTCAAACCTTTTCCAAGGCTCTAATACTAAAATTTAAGCATGCTATGGTCTAATTTCATCAAATTTATCTCTTGCCTCTGCAAGAAGTTTTATATTACCTGCACTAACCTCATCTTTCAACATTTGCAACTCTTTCTTCATATTTTTGTTTTCTGCTTTAAGGGATCTGTTATGCTTGAGTAGTTGTTTTTTATTTTGAGCTTGGAGTACATCTCCTTGCTGAAGGAATGCCTAGCACCTCAGGATCACAACCAACAAGGAAAAGAAACATGTTATAATCCCTGCTCATTTTCCTAATCTCTAGTTCAAGCACGAGAAATTTGATTAATAAAAAATGAAATAAACTAGTGTTCTACCTTCTTAGGTTTCGGCTGCACCTATGTGCCATCTTTCCTAGATTTCTGTACAAATCAAAAGGGATGTCTAAAAATGTTTTTCCAATGAAATGTAACAACAAATTGAAGTGAAATTGATACACTGTGTCAAATATTCCTTCACATGTAAAAGAATTTCTTATGGCAAATAAAAGTTTCTCATATTTCTCTGACGGCCAAGCTTTGGGTATCCCATGAGTTAAATTTAATCCCTTGTGTTCTTCTTTAGAAAATCATCATAATTTATCAACTGAAACTTCATCACATTGAACCATTGCTCTTGTAACGCCTCCTTGAGTTACATCAAACTAAGCTAACACACACCATTTTTTTTATGTAAATTAATTACATTATGCACACAGTAGCGGAAGTACGACCCTATAATGAGATCCATAATTTACTTAGACAAATACTAATTGCATAATACATATCTATTAAAAAAACTTTACATGAATAATAACTTTAACTCTAGTTATGAAATGTGTTGGTCAAGAAACTACTAGCGCTCGTAGCAATAACAATTACAGACATGTAACAACAATAAAATAAACACTTTTGAAGACTCTTGGTGAGTAACAACAACAGTTTCAACAAGTAACAACAACAATATCAACAAGTAACAACACTAGTTTTAGCAAGTAATAACAACATTTTCAGTGAGTAGCAACAACAACATAAATTAGTTTAAAAATGCTAGTGAGTAACAGTAGCGGCAATGATTAGTTCTAAATTAATGCTTAATATAAGACTCAACTTAAAAACAAGTTTATTAACTTGATTAACGTACTTTAAACTTAATAAACCAAACTAATTTCAACCAATTACAAATTATGGCTTAAACTTGGAAAATAACAACATGAAAATTCCTCATTAATAGCATAGCTTAGTGAACAACACTTCCAACCATTCCTATGAATTTCTTACTCTTCAAAAACTCAAATTTTGGTAAATATTCTCTCATAAATGGATTTCATTCATTAAAAATGAAAAAAAAACCTGTCCATGAGGACAGAGTTCAAGAACTCTATCCACATGAACTATATCTCACAAAAGATAACAAGTGTTCAGCCAAGCAACGGTGATGACTCGTGGTATTATGCCTCACTAGTTTGCGATATTGCAACCCCATGAAACATAATACCATGAGTTGTCCCCATTATTAGCCAACACTTATTAGCTATTTTAGAGTTAGTGAATTGAAAGTGGCTAAGGCAACGCAAAAGAGAAAGGTAATAAGTTTGACTAAATAAACTATTTTGATAATTGTACCTACATCTTCCGTTATTTTGATAATTTTACCTAATAAACTATTATGATAACGGTGACGATTCTTGGTATTTTGTTTCACAAGTTTTCCATGTTGCAACCTAAAGAAACATAATACCAAGAGTCATCACCATTATTAGCCAACACTTATTAGCTATTTTAGAGTTAGTGAATTGAAAGTGGCTGCGTCAACGCAAAAAATAAAGGTAATAAGTTTGACTAAATAAACTATTTCAATAATTGTACCTACATCTTCTTTGATGGGGCTTCATCCAATCAAATTGGAGGTATAGGTGTTCATCTTTTGATCACCCAGAACCACTGTTTTTGCTTCAAATTGGGTATTGGTCTAAGTACAAACACCAGATTTGAACTACTTACTTTATGGACTCTCCTTTATTGTGCTAAATCCATGGTCCTTCCCACTCTGTACATTCATGGTGACTCCACAACCATCATTAATTGGTTCAATAGAATATCATCACTAACTTTACTTGCACTTGATGGCTGGTGTCAACGTATCCATGATATGGAACCTTAATTCATCCATCTAAAAGCAATTCACATATTCAGAGAACACAATACTAAGGCTGACAGCTTATCCAAAGAAGCATTAACCTTGGCCTCAGGCCATTTTCAGTTTACTGAATTCACTGATGGTGAATGTACTGATCAGGGCACTTTCCAGCTTTCCTAGCCCTTAGCACTTGAGTCTTTAATGTGTTGGTGCTATTGACATCCTTTGGATTATTGAGGTGGATGATCCCCTCATATTACTGATCTCTCTTATTTATTGCTTCTTTGGATTAGCTACTTCAGTATTAGACTTTAATTCCCAGTCTTATGAAGGTTAGTGATGTGGATGTAGTCAAGATTCATAGATTAGAGGTGTTACCTTTGAATGTTTTTCCAGTATTTCAACACTCCCCCTTAAAGAGAAGGGTATTCTACAACAACATCAACAACAACAATAGTAGGAGAGGACATCATCAACATCATCAGGGTAACACATCTATAAATCATTGGAAGCTTTTCAACATCATATAGTCTTCATCTTCAATATTTGACGACAGCAACTCTTTAATCAACATCAGCATCTTTTGACCTTTTGATCAACAACATCTTCAACACTTTGATCTTTCGATCAACAACATCTTCAGCAACATCTTCAACACTTAGACCTTTTGATCAGCAGCAACATCTTCAACACTTTGACCTTTCGATCAGCAACATCTTCGGCACTTTGACCTTTCGATCAGCAACATTTTCAGTAACATATTCAACACTTTGACCTTTCGATCAGCCGCAACATCTTCAACACTTTTACCTTTCGATCATCACCAATATCTTCAGCATTTTGATCAGCAATATCTTCAGCACTTTGATCTTTCGATCAGCAAAGACATCTTCAACATTTTGACCTTTTGATCAGCAACATCATCACATTCTGATTAGTAACATCGTGATCAACACCATCATCATACTTCAACTCTCGAACAAAATCATCATCATCATATTCTAATATTTTGATCAGTATGTCGTCGTCATCACATACTGATCATCATCGTCGTCACACTCTGATCTTTCGATTAGTACATCATCATCATCATACTCTTGATCGTTCAATCAGTACATCATCATCATACTCTGATATTTTGATCAGTACATCATCATCATCATAAAAACATCATCATCATGAAAACATCAACATCATCAAAACATCATTATGATCAAAACATTCAACATCATCAAAACATCAAAATATCATCATCATCACACTCTGATCTTTCGATCAGTACATCATCATCATCATAAAATCATTATCATCAAAACATCAACATCATCATCATCAAAACATCAACATGATCCTTCCTTTCGGAATTACGGGATCAACACATTTGTTGAGCTCAGACGATCCTTCCTTTCAGAATTACGGGATCAAGTCTTTATGGAGCTACTAATGATCCTTCCTTTCGGAATTACGGGATTTAGGTCTTTACGGAGTTGCTAACGATCGTTCCTTTCATAATTACAGGATCAACACATTTGTGGAACTCAGACAATCCTTCCTATTGGAATTATGGGATCAACACATCTGTGGAACTCAGACAATCCTTCCTGTTGGAATTACGGGATCAAGTCTTTACGGAGCTACCAATGATCCTTCCTTTCGGAATTATGGGATTTAGGTCTTTACGGAGTTGCTAACGATCCTTCCTTTTAGAATTACGGGATCAACACATCTGTGGAACTCAGAAAATCCTTCCTATTGGAATTACGAGATCAATTCAATGATCCTTCCTTTCGGAATTACGGGATTTAGGTCTTTACAGAGTTACTAACGATCCTTCCTTTCAGAATTACGGGATCAACACAGCTGTGGAACTCAGACAATCCTTCCTGTTGGAATTACGGAATCAAGTATTTACGGAGCTACCAACGATCCTTCCTTTCGGAATTACGGGATTTAGGTCTTTGCGGAGTTACTAACGATCCTTCCTTTCGAAATTACAGGATCAACACATCTGTGGAACTCAGACAATCCTTCCTATTGGAATTACATGATCAATTCAATGATCCTTCCTTTTGGAATTACAGGATTTAGGTCTTTACAGAGTTACTAACGATCCTTCCTTCCGAAATTACGAGATCAACACAGTTATGGAACTCAGACAATCCTTCCTATTGGAATTACAGGATCAACACACGTTCTCGAGTACCGAAGTCATCGAATCTATTCTGAACCGAGGTTCAAGGATGATACAATCCTACTACCTTCTCGGTGACCGAAGTTCACCGGATCTATTCTGAACCAAAGTTCAAGGATGATACAATCCTGCCACCTTCTCGATGACCGAAGTTCACCGGATCCGTTCTGAACCAAAGTCCAAGGATGATACAATCCTCCCACCTTCTCGATGACCGAAGTTCATTGGATCCATTCTGAACTGAAGTCCAAGGATGATACAATCCTGCCACCTTCTCGATGACTGAAGTTCACTAGATCCGTTCTGAACTGAAGTTCAAGGATGATACAATCCTGCTACATTCTCGATGACCGAGGTCACCGGATCACTTCTGGACATATGTCCAAGGATGATACAATCCCTCTTCATTATCGAAGACCGAGGTCTCCGGATCACTTCTGGACATATGTCCCAGGATGATACAATCCCATTGCAACATCACTACTCCCCCTTTCAAGGAAGGTATTTCCAAACCACACCAATCTTGTCTCGAAAGTGTTCGAACTTTACTCGGGACAGAGGCTTTGTCAGCACATCACCATCTAAACCATCATCATCTACATATTAAGTATGTGAATACTGAACTATCACCATATTTATCTCTAGCATGTGAATACTGAAATCATAATCTTTATCTTCAGTATGGGAATACTGAAACATCATCATCATCATCTTTATCTTGTATGTAGAAATATTGGATTTCTATGTGTTACGACGGAACACAGGGTTCTCTGTTATCACAACTCTCGTTATCACATAGAATCAATGTAGTATCCATATTCAGGTCAAGGAGACCTGATATCAACTTCCGAAGCCATATGGATTCACAACTTAGCAAAGCAATCTGCTATGTATTCTGCTTTTGTTGTTCTAAGAGAAACACTAGATTGTTTCCTGCTAAACCATGAACTCATAGCAGACCCCAAACAAAAGCATCTACCTCATGTGATTTTCCTGTCTGAGATACTTCCAACCCATTCTGCATCTATATAGCCATACAATCTGTAGTCATGGCTACCATCATATTATAGACCAAGGTCTATAGTCCCTTTCAGATATCTCATCACTTGTTTTTCAACTACTAGGTGAACCCATCTTGGTTGAACAAGATATTAACTTAAGGTGTTCACAGCAAAACAAATGTCTGGTCTGGTATTTGTTAAGTACATCAATGACCCAATGATCTATCTGTAATGAGTTGCATCTACTAACTCTGATGAGTCATCATCTAACAGCTTCAGGTTGGAGTCCATGGCTGTGGCCATGGCTTTGCATTCCAACATATTTAATCTCTTCAATATCTCTACCGCATACTTTCCCTGGTTGATAAATATTTCTTCTGAACTTTGTCATATTTCCGGACCTAGGAAATAGTGCATTAACCCAAGGTCTTTCATCTCAAATTCTTCTGCTAGTTTCTTCTTGCTTTCCATGATCTATTTTTCCTTCCCTGTCAAGAATAAGTCATCCACATATAATAACAGGATGACAGGTTCATCTTCTACAACCTTGAGATAAAGGTTAGGATCAGCTTTACTCTTGGTAAAACCCATAATTGACAAGAAACTTCCATACCAAGCTCTGGGATCTTGCTTCATGCCATAGAGGCCCTTCTTCAACTTACATATATGAGTCCATCTATCTTCAACTTCAAATCCTTTCGATGTAAAACTCTTCCCCAATCATACCATTAAGGAAGGATTGTCTTTACTTCATCATGGAAGCAACTACCATCATAGTTCTGAAGGAAGTGTACCTTGCTTCCTAGAGTAAGTGTCTCTTCAAAATTAATTCCCTCTTTCTTATAGAAACCTCTAGCCACAAGTCTTTCCTTACTTCTATCAGTGACATATTTTATCTTGCAAATCCATTTGTAAGATACCACATGCTTGCTTTCTGGTTTGAGTACTATACCCCAAACATCATCATAACATCTTCCATGAGTTCGTCTTGTCAGATCATCAACATATCCTAGTCTTCTACATTCAACTTTGAAGGTTGGAACCCACTTTACTCTTGGTAAAGTCTCGATCCTTCAGGAAGCTATCCATCATGTCGTACCATGTCGAACTCAGATATCTTCTGTAGTCACTCCCCCTGAAGTGGAGTATTATCTTCCTTCTTCATTTTGTATAGGTGATTCTATGCTTGATATATACTGGTCAATAGAGTATGTCATGTCATAGTCTATTCTTTCTGAGGCAAATCATGATTCTTGCTTTGTACACTTGTTCTTGCAGATCCATATGGAAGATACTACGTACTTCCCTTTATGTCTTGAAATCATATCATATACATCATTCCCCATAATCAACTGTTATTCTTTGATCATAGCTTCTTTCATAGCATTTTTTTATTCATCTTGAGTTATCTCTCATACCCATGGTGGTCTTCATCCTTCGAGGTGGATCTACCGCTCTTTGAATCTCTTTCTTTCGTCATGGTGTCTCTGACCCTGGGAGCTTCGGATTCATGTTTATTGAATTGTCATCACTTGTTCTTCGAAACAAGTCTCATCCTTCTTTTATTTTAGGAGATTGTATAGTACCTTTCCTACAATTCAAATGCACCAGTTGCATGGTTAGAACTACATATGCATAACGACAAAATCTTATGCATCATGCAACTATTTAGCCAATACAACATTCATCCATATCTCACAGAAACTTTCTAAATGCCTTCCATCTCTACCATGACACCATTGAGATTGTGCACTAATCCAATATGTCAGCAAATAGGTTTCATTCTAGATAAGTAAAAATGGAGATTTGTATAGAACCATGAGCTACTTACCCATCACATGCATGCAAACAACACATAAACTGAATATAATCAAATGCATAACAAAACAATATCATTAACTGACAATTGAATACTTATCTTTTGTTTGTTTCGTGGGTAGACTCCTTCTTGATCATTCTGCTTCATCATCATCTTCATCCATGAAATCATCATTTATTATCCAAATGATAAGATGGATAAGAGGTTTGTCAAGAATTGAGTTCTTCATATTCCTCATCGCTTGAGGGATCTTCTTTGAATGGTGAGAGCTTGATCTTCAATTTGCTCCCATCTTTCTTCTTCTCTTCTTATGAGACGAGCTTCTTCTTCTTCCCAGAGTCAACTAAAAGTAATCACTTCATTTTGGCACACATTCCTCACATGAATGAATCCCATGATCATGGGAGGCCATTCATGCTTCTTCTTCTACCGCTTCAAGATGTTATGCATTCTGGATCTTCACATTCTTTAACTGTTTTCTCAAATCCATCTTCTGAATTATGTTCTTATCTTCAAATATCTTGATCAAGGAATCAAACATCTTCGGTGTCTTTAGGGAAGACACTTGTGGTACAAGTTGATCAATGATTGAATCAACAATGAACTTCTTGTCCTTGATCAAGTTCTTCTTGTGTAAGGCTTTGAGGCTCATCTCCCTCTAGAACTGGAACCTCTCTACTCATGTAGGTGTCCAATTCATTTTCTTCAGAGAGATCAAATACTTCCATGCTTGGAAGTTTTCAACTTCACCAAGCTTATCATCAAGCTAAAGTGATAGATCACTTTGAAATGAGAACCTCAAATGCAAATAGCAAAAGATTAGATCTTACCGATTTGAGGTGTTCGTCCTGCTTCCGGAGCTGGCTGATCTAGGGTTTGTCAGAGAAACCCTAGTTTTCAAAACTTTGAATCTTTCAGATTTTATTATATAGAAAGATATATCTCTTCAAATGGAGCTGTCCAATGTACTCCTTTTCTGAAAACAGTGGAGGGAAGCTCCCGGAACAGGAAGCCCTAATTTTCCAATTTCTTCTGCAGAAATGTCTATTACTGTTTCTGTGATATCTCTAAAATTACTACACCTCTGTGTCTGAAATTTCTCACTAAGGTAACCTCACATGTCCCTGATACAAAACCATAGGTTTCATTAGAATTGGTTTCACCAATTGGGATTTATAATCATTTTCTCAAGGTGACCTGTTACAGGACTGTTCAGAATAGTGAAGTTGTACGACATGCCACATGTCATGAGTTCATCTTCAGGTTTGAAAATTTGGACCACAGAAATTACAGTCCATTATATTTCTGGAACATCTTCAGGAATTCCATTTGGATCTCTGTATCCCACGCTACAGCAATTCTCCACAGGTTTCCTATTTAGGGATGAATTCTGGGAGAGGCTGGAACCCTAACTTGGAGGGATCATATCTCCCAGAATATAGCAAATCTGAGGCTGAATTTTGGATATAGTGTAAATAAGGATTTTCTCTTTGGCCTCAGAAATTTTCAACTCTTGATCCTTCTCCAATCTCAGGATATAGTGAATGTACCAAAACTTAGTAGTTTTAGTATTTAGGGTTTTTCCAGATCGGGGTCAAACTAGGGTTTGACTTTCCTGGAGTTTCACCCAACCAAATTTCTTGATCCATGTCTCTAAACTTCGATTTTGATGAGGATAACAATCCTATGTTGGGCTCACTCAAAAATGCTTCTTCTGTAGAAAGCCCTAATTTTCCGCACCAAAACTGAAAATGCTCGGAATCAAATTATGCTTCGACAGAAAGATGCGCCCTTCAATGGAGAGTCAGTCTAGCCTTCTTTTGCTGATCGATCATGGATAGAGACCCAAAAAATAAGAAGCCCTATATTCTTTAGCTGCACAATTTCTTCTTTCAGGGTGGCTCTGATACCATTTTAAATTTTCATATGCTAAGCTAGATCATTAGTATTTCATTTTGATTTCATAACAAAAGCATATAAACAGGATCACTGAAAGATAGACAAGCACAACCATATAAAAGGAGAACACAAAGATTTATCCTGGGAAAACCCTAAAGGGAAAAACCCAGCAAAATTTTCCTCAATATAGATGCCCCAAAAGATAAAAGATAAAACCAACAAGGATATCAAAGTCTGATCCTCCTCCTTCTCCAGCTACTTCTCTTCTCCACTAATGCGCTACACAAGTGAGAGTGTGTGTGTCTCAAATGAGGAGCACCACACCTCTATTTATATTCATCTGTTCACAAGAATTAACTTATCCAACATGTAGGCTCAAGTTAATCATGTAGGCTCGAGTTACACATGTAGGCTCAAGTTAATCATGTAGGCTCGAGTTACACATGTAGGCTCAAGTAACCACACTGGGGTGCTAATGACCCACCTTTACAAATAGAGGGGACAACCTCATGACTCTTATTATTTATTCTGATTAGAAGCATCAGGGTACAAGATAATACAAGTGGTTCTCCCGGTAGGACCATCGGGGACCACAAAAGATACATATAGAATATTCTTAGAAGTTACAATATTTCAACAAAAATTAATATGGGAAAACAAGCATCATCAAGACAAGCTAAAAGGAATAAATCAACAAATATTACATACTGATATAAATGTATTTAACATGCCAAGTAGCCAAATCTGGAAATGTCCACTTTTCACCACCACTAGGAAATATGCCTCTGAAGTGCTGGCGTATGCACTTCAAAGTAGCACAGAGGTTAAAACATCCACTCTATAGGTGAATTTGAACGTAAATGATAAAACATCCAGAGGTTAAAACATCCACTCTACGGTGAATTTGAACGTAAATGATAAACAGAGAGGAGCACTAAGCAAGCTACAACACTTTGTAGTAAATTGAATGAGTATAGATATAATGTCTACAACATTCTGCATACATCCTTCACTTGAATGATGTTAGTTCTTGTCAATACTGTATAGTGGATCTTTTAACCTCTTCAGTGCTACTCTATAGTGCATATATATATAATCCATGGTGGTGAAGAGAGGACATTCCACTTGAATGATGTTTGGGTCTTGAAGCAAGTACTAGGTATTTTGATGTCCTCCATTTTTTATTTGATCATTTTATGCCAATTTTCACCGTGTCTGGTTTTTTTTTTCCCCTCTTACAATTAACAGGATAAGATGACCTTTGTGGTTTAGACAGTTGGTTAGCTTTAGAATTATTCCATGGTGTGAGTGATATTTGATGTTTCCTTTCCCTTTTTCCATCCCCTTGGTTTCATCAAATCATTGAGGAAGGCACAATATGGTTAATTTAAGAGCCTTTTGATTTGTGGGGTATAGTCTTTTTTTGTTCTTTCTACTATGGGATTGCCTTAGGGTTTCCTTAGGGTTGAAAATTAGTATGGAAAAACAAGTTAGCGTTTCCTTAGGGTTGAAAATTAATATGTGAAAACAAGCATCATCATGAATATACATACTAGATCGGCATAAAACTTTCTTTCGTAGAGCAGTATGGGTGAACAATAGAAGACTACAAATCAATGATAAGTTAGGGATAATCTTCATTATAAAATGACCTTTTTGTAGGCAGAACAGGGCATCAATTCATCCTCCATTTGAGTCCTTCAACCATTCGTCTCACTCTCCTTCGTTCGTAGGTCTCAAAGTATTTAATTTGGGAACAAAGTACTTATACAGTTTGATCAAAGCCATCAGTTGTGCAAGATGTTGAAAGTAAGGATATTGTTTCATGTTTCACTTTTGTTGTCAAAAGGAATACTGAAAAGTTAGGAAGTACCAAAGATCATCATTATGTGCACGTGGACTTAATGTAGGGAGAGAAGTCATGTCTACTTTTTTGTTCTTGAATGGGAGCAATGATTACACTAGTTTATACACCATTTCATGAGAGATATTACATGCTTGGAGGTTACTCATTGAGCTGGTCCACTTGGAAGGTTGTTCACATGGTTCATGCCCTATTTTGTGAAGAAAGATTTTGTATTCGGGGGCTTCTTTATAGATTGACTATTGTGCACATGGGTGGCATCTAGGACCTACAAAGCAAGTTGTGTTTTACTCCAAATAGTGTTATGATGTATAGGAATCCTACAAACCTAATTGAATCGACAATGAAGTAGGTTTAGATTCTAGATGTTTATATTTCTAGGTTAATTTTTTTTGAATTGAAGTGTCATGTGTGTGGCCTGTGAATTCGCACATTCACTAGGTCAATTTAGTATGGATTGGGACGAATTGACCATTTTCGGTACCAAACTTGTCACTCCAATCATTTCAAAGGCCGAGTTAGCTCAGTTGGGGGTCAACTCGGTTGACTCATCCACCTCGGTAGAAAAACACTTGATTAAATCTGCAACTATTATTGTTGAAAAGGGGTTAGGCCAGTAAAAGGAAAAGGCAATGTTAGGAAAAGGAAATCATAAGCAATAAGTGAGAATGGATAATTGTAGGTAACTAAAAGAGGGGCATCCATAATATTTCTTAGGGCATACATAAATTTTTGCATACAATCCCATTAGTATCATAAATTATGGGAGAGATCAGAAAAACATCCCTACACAAATATTAACCGATAAGTATGGTTTTGGTGTTTCATTTGGAGAATAAAATCCTATAAAAATAGTTCTTATTATGACTCTTAAAGGGTCCTAGATGAGATCTGTGCACTTTTAGGCAATTCAAATTTCAAGCAAAAGAAGCCATCAACAACAAGTATGTGCACCCTAGAAAACATGGAAAAGATCATAAAGCATATTAGGTAAAATGGATAATCATCTACAACATCACAAAATCATTCATGGGAAAACTAAAAACCACTTAAAGGAGATATGTTCTTTGAAGGAGATAGTCCATTAAAGGAGAACCTCCAGGTTTTGTATAGACATATATTGGCATAAATTGCAGTGTTATATGTGATGCATATGCATAACATATCATCTCAAGCTTGACAACATTGAAAGGCTAAAGTACAATGGCCACAAGAATACATTTGAAGCTTATGAATCCTACCCAATTCATGTTAGCAAAAGGCAATGCAAGCAATAAGTTAGAATGGAGACTTGTATGTAGCCAAAAGAGGGGCATACATTAGAATTTTTAGGGCTACCAAATGCCCACACCTATTAACCAAACTCATTCTTGACAAGCTTTTTCTTTAACAAGTTATTGGCTTACAAGTCTTTCCAAGTTTTTTTTCTTATAAGTCTTTCCACGTTTTTTTGCTGGTATTTTTCTATGCTTATGCCCAAAAAAAAATTTGGCCACGGTGCAGGTAGAACCAAATAGGTATTTTTCAGACCTGTCTTCCTCCAGCGAAGGGAGTTTGGGAAGTCTAGAGGAAAGTGAGACATCCAGTAGGTCTACACGGGCTAGATCAACTAGATGTCATAAGATCAAAATAAAATTCGACAAACGCATGAATTTTTTTCTCCGAGGGGGGTCATGTTCCTATGATGATGAGATAGTGGGAGACATCGACGTGCCCTTAAGGTACCAAAACCTAGTGAAACAATGGGTGCCTAGCGATATTCCTAAAGTAAACACTGATTTTTGTGTGAATGAGAGGATATATAGAATTGCACCGTCCTCATTGCATGGATTGGGTTTGTTTTGCATGGACAACATAAAGGTTGGATACGGTAGATGTACAAAATTGATGGAGTATGTTGGACCATGTTACAACTACAGTGATTGGATGCGTCTGGTTCAATATACATGAAGTATGTGTAGATATGGGTTGTCAATGAATTATATACAACTGAAAGACAAAGCTCAAAATAAAGGAGCAACGAGGTACATGGACAGAAGGCCAAAAACAACCAGTAATATTATTGGGTTTATAAACAGTACACAACCAGGGTCTACATTAAAGCAACCCAACTGCATATTCGAGTCGCGTGAAGGAAACCGTGTCTTTGTATGTGCAATTAAATCAATAGTTGTTGGCGAAGAACTACTTATTGATTACAATTTGAATCGTCTAGATACAAACAATGTTAGTATGGTTGTGGTACAACAAACAATTTAACCACCCTTTTATTAATTATTTTAACGTATATAGGAATTTTTGTTAGCATATAATTGAAATCATCTACTTTTCATGTTTCCTTATGTAACTTTTAGTATGTTTTTGATGCAGGGTTCTCTCAGGAGCACCTCCATCTCCGTAGATGTTTGTCGACCCGAGTCAAGGCAGCAGGTATACATCGATATTTCCATTGTAATATGAAATTTTAGGATGTACATGAAGATACGTTGTTATGTATTTTCATTAGTATATTAGGTTCGTTTATATAATATTATCGATTTTCCATGTAGATTGTTGATTAGGGAAGCCAACCGACTATTGATTAGCCGACTATAGCATCAGGGCAACAACCAAACATGAATGTAATTCTCCATGTCAAATACTTTAAAATCGTAAACATGTCTATCATGATGCATTATGTTTATTTTGTTATGTATTCTTTCGTTTTTATGGTTGCGTTCATGATGGTAATGTTGTCTACCTTTTTTGCAGATTGACCGGGGAAACTCCCCAGTTGTTGATCAGATGACTAGAGACTCGAGGCAACAATTTAACCTAAATGTAATTCCACATTCTAAATACTTCAAAAATGTACACATATAAAACATGTAACATAGTGTTTATTTTTGCTTTTGTTTTGTATTTGTTAGCTTATACATATTGCGTTCATTGTGATAATGTTCTCTACTTTTTTTGCAGGCGGTTGATCGAGGTAAATCCCCATCTGTTGATCAGACCACACCCTTGGCTAGGCGTCGGGTAATCCTAGATGTAATCCCTAATATAATTATTTTTGCACACTATATTTTCAAAGACTAAGCAATTTTTTATATATTTCAATTGCAGACAGGGGATTCCGTTTATGAAACGACATCTCAAAACTCTTTACAGAATGAGGTCTCTCGGTTGATGAGAGATAGTGAAATTAGAGAGTTTGTAGACCCATTGAGGGTGCTACAAAGGACAAGGGAAAAAAAAAATGAGGAACTGGTTCGTCTGACATTGGCAGTTCCACTAACATAAGGGCTCGAACAAAGGATTCAATTGTTGTTACAACAACGTAAACAAGTGGACGTAAGTTATTGAATAAAAATATAAATTCATTTATAAAAACTTTATAATATTTGATTTTATATGCTATTGAACTTATAATACAATGGGTTTAATTTACAGTGTGTTATGGAGATTATCAGTGGTGGTCAAGGCAATGTTGGTCCTAGTGACCAAACCACTCCACGTACACCACATACTGCTCCCATATTTTCCACTGAACAATCGGCAACACGCTCTATGACACCGCCGAGGGCAGCGGAGGGTGCAGCCAATGTTTCCCTACCCACAACAGATGCTACAGAAGAAGGGGTGGACGTAGGGCTAGATAGAGATATGGAAGCATTTCCTGGATCTTCTCGTGTGAATAGCACTAGTTCAATAAAGTGTACATTTTTGGTGAATGAAGAACTGGTTCCAATAAAGATAGAGAGGATTCCAGGTCATTATAGATTCTTCAATTTATTTTTTATAATTTGTGTCTAATACATCGATAATATTTTCTAATGTTGACTAATGATGGCAATAATGTTTTGCTGGAAATGATATATTTTATAAACATGTGAATGATTTGGACTTGGAGATCTTAGGGCCCACCATCCGCACAATGTGGAACAAGCAGCAAAAAGATTTAAAGGATGATCTGATTAACCGCTTGGTTGGTCTATTCGGAAAAGATACATTTGATACATCAAAGGTACTACAGAAGGCTGAAAAACATCTAAAGATTGTCCGAGACCAATATAAGGTTCACCTAGAAAAGAATCCTAGGTATGAGCGCCCTCCAATGATTCCATCTATGAAGTGGAAAGCCCTAGTGGAAGATGGAAAAGAGAAGGGCCTGAGAAAATCAGGAAAGATACCACCAGGTGGAACAGGGAGGTATGCAATTCATTCCAAAATGTAGTGGTAAGCCTTATTATTACTAGTTTTTATATCAATTTTGGTACATAGACTAATGTATTTAAAAAATTAATTAGGCTCTCTGACACATCTAAGGCCACAAAGGCAAGAATTGAAAAAATTGGCCAACACAAGCTTGGTCCTGGTGGTTACTCCAACTTGGCGGACCAATATGTAAGTATCGCAAAACCCGAATCTGCATCCAAATATCATACAGATTATTATTTTTGTTTTGTTCTGACAAAAGGCTTTAAAATTAATGACATCATGCAAATATGAAGGCCGACCGGTTCAAAGAATTGCCCAGTGCGGATTACATGAAGCTTGGCTTCGAACATGGCTTTGATGCCATTGTTGAACACCTGAGAAGCTTGTCTATGAATACTGCACAATCTTCTGCTCATCCATCTGGTGCCTAGGTATGTGAAAAATGTATAGTTTAATGATAATTTATTAATGCTCATGCAATTTGTTCCTTATAAATAAAATAACATAAATTATTTATTCCTTTTTGTGTAGGAAAGTAACGATCCCGTTCATGTCGAGGATGAAGTACATGACCAACCAAATGAAGATCATGCTTCTCATCCTGGTAATGAATTTATTAATGTGCTACTGTTTTTTATAGACCATTGCAGATGATGAACATTAATTCTAATTCTACACAATTCAACTACAGAGCATGTAGTCGCAGATCATAACACGGAACAGGTTGGGCCAGTACGAGATAATGTTGAACATGTTGATGTGCACATGGCAGGTATAGAAACACACATTTGTAATGTTTTTTAATGAATTACTTGTATTTATCAAAATATAAATATATTAATGAAATATTTTGATATTATTGCAAAAATTCACTGCCCCTCGCCTGAAGTTCAACCTTGCGAGCAGACTAGTAGGGATACCAATGATCATATTCCCGAAGATGTGACTCTAACTAAATATTTAAAGAGAAGAAAAGTAAAAAGGAAGTGACTAAACAAATTTTGAGTAATTCTTATTTATAAAAAAAAAATTAATGCGTTTTCCTCTGTTTTATGAATGAATGCTTTACTAAATTGTTTACTAATATTTTTTTTTTCTGCCATTGACTAAATTAATGTTTTAATGAATGAGTTAATGAATGGTTTTTTTAGTTGTTGAATGATCGAATGGTTTAATGAATGTTATAAAGATTGATTTAATGAAAACATTTTTCAACTATTTAGTGAAATAATTTGCATTGTAGATGCATTGTTATTTGCATTGTGAAATAGTGAAATAAATTGTTATTTGCAAGTATAGGCATTGGGTTTGGGGAGTTGAGAGTGATGTGAGGGGGGGGAGGGGCCATAAGAGCTTCCACCTTCACGTGGTTGGTCCTATTTAGTAGAGAATATTAAATTATTCTCGAAACAGAGAGGAGCTCAATGAATGGTAAGGAAGAATACATTAAAAAACATCTATTTCTATATTTTTACTATGTAATTTTCACTATTGCTATTTGACTCCTCCATTGGCACTTGTTACAAATAGCGTTGAGAAACATTTCCATAGTTAAGAGGCAAGAAATGGAATTTTTATTAGATCGATGGCCTTATATACATAGTATTTTTGGTTATCCATGTTTTATCAGGTGATATATTCTTACTAATTAAAAAATTTTGCTTACATAATTTATGTTAGATCATTATATTTTAAATTCCTTGATTAGATTAAGCAATTAAGTGTCTTTTAATGTTGCTTGAGGATTTTAAAGAACTCAGTTACTGTTGCTTGAGGATTTTAAAGAACTCAGTTACTTGAATTGAATTAGTAAATGATAGATGTTATATAACATGTTTATATAAATGGTTGGGCATGATAGCTTCGGAGATAGATTGTTTGAATACCTGGTCAATTCTAGCAGGATGCATTTATTTTTGCAACACACTCATGTCTTCATTTTATGTTTTCAAAATGATTTTGAACAAATAATGGCTTGTTTCTACATCATAAGTCCACATTCAATGTTTTCAAGATGCTTTTGAACAAAGAATGGCTTGTTTTTACATCAAAAGTCCACATTCAACAGCCTTTGCAGCAAGAGTTTTTATATACCAAAAAACTAACATTCATTCTTTACTTGTTTATGGATTTTGCAATCCTACAAATGCAAGATGTGGACAATGGTACACTGTTAAAGTGGACTCTTCAAAGGTTACCTTGAAAAATAGGGCAGATCTTCTTCAACGAGCTAAATTTCGTGTGTGTGCTTTTGATATAGAGACAACCAAGCTTCCTTTGAAGTTCCCTGATGCCGAATATGACATGATAATCATGATTTCATACATGGTGGATGGGCAAGGCTATCTTATTAAAAATCGAGAGGTAAAAACACTTGGCATTGTTTTATGCCCGTTGGTCAGCCTATCCTTTGTTTTGGGATTTCTTTCATCTATGTTTTGGGATTTTTATTGTTTGCATATTGATGTTGCATTGATTGTTATGAACATCGTTTCTCTTCTTTATTTTTCCAATTCCTTTTCATTTATTTCCTGAGTGTGTAGGGGTGGGGCATTGAAGACTTGGAGTACACTCCAAAACCAGAATTTGAAGGAAATTTCAAAGTAGCAAATGTCCCAAAGGAGGTATATCTGCCATTTATTGTTTACCCTAAGACTATAATTCTAAAAACAAGTATTGATCCCCTTGAAGTTTGCTATGTTTTCCAGACAGAGATTCTGAGGCGGTGGTTCTATCACATGCAAGAATTGAAGCTTGGGATTTATGTCACGTATAATGGAGATTTCTTTGATTGACCTTTCGTCGAACAACAGGCTAAGCACCATGGAATGAAAATGAGTGATGTATGTTAATTTTTTTATCTAATATACTGGAATCTTATGCTTGCTGACTATTGTTGGATTTTCACTCAATTCTATGTTTAATTGGAAAAGGAGTTTATTATTTAGTGTATTACAATGAATGTATCGATCCACATAGTGGACATCTCAGGGCCCCAATGTATACTGTGTTCTAGAATCCTTTAGAATTTTTATCTACCTCTTAAAATTCCTCCATTGTGTTGCAACCAAGGATAGGTTTTTTACCATCATTATAAATTTTGACCCCTCTATTATCTAGCCACTTCATTTAGCAAGAACAATCTGTGCTTACCTTGGTTGTTTGGAATTTGCAAGAGTAAAGTTAAATATCTACTGTACATTATTAATAATGATTTAAGGTAACATACTATGTTGTTTCTTTGTCTCTTTTCTATATGAAGTGGTTATTTATTTGTAGGATTCAATCTTATTCTATATCCCTTCCTTGAGCAAAGATAGACTATTCTAAAAGTATTGAATGCCTCTTGGTCAACAAGTTTATTTCTGTTATTTTTTTTATATTAGTTGTTTCCTTTGGTCCCCTCTATTTAGAGACTCTATAGGTTCAGTGTCCTCCATCATCACTTATTAAGATTGGGGATGTAAAGCACTCTTTGCATGAGACCTCTTTCTTATAGAGGAAGAAACTTATGCAGATACTTATACAATTATCACAATGCATATGAAGGATAAACACAATTCTTTAGACCCATTTCATCTTAATCATGTTATAAAAAGCCACCCTTTATAACTTTAGTCTCCTCAAAATGGAGGTCAAGGACACAGACAGTGTATGGGGACTGCTTCATTCCACTTTCCAACTAATAGTCTCACCCAGAGAAGCACTGCATTGTGTTCAACTAGGAAAACTTGATTGCAAGCAACCTTTCTCTAACTCTCTCAAAAGCCAAGTCACATAGGCCATTTCTAAGTGGGTAAGTTGGAACATGCGGGCATGGGATTACATGACCTTTGTACATGTGGTTCACACTACCTGAGTTACTTGGAGAAGTGTGTAGGCAGAAGTTGTGTTGTAATCACCTACCCTTAGCACATGTAATGTCTCTAGTTAAGGAACATTCTCTTAAAGTGTTCATGGATTGGTTAGATTGGACTTTGTCTTGTTAAGTGGTCCACTTGTAGACCTAGTACAGGGTTTGCTTATAATTACTCTCTTCCTTATTCCATAAATAGAAAGGAGGGCGCTTCTCTTGAGGATATTGGGTTTTCTATTTTGCAAAAAGTAGAGTTAAGAGTAAAGTAGTTGTGATAACTATATGTGCAAGGATGAAATATATACTTGACATAAAATCCTCTAGTTTGCTACCAGGCTTCCTTCAGTGGTCAAATTCTAGGCTGAAACCATGTGGCCGTAAGTGAAATATTTGGATTTTTGTTTTTAAATCCATCAACAGGTGTCGCTTTTCCGATGGTCTTCAAACACTCCGGTAAACCCATCCAACGGTTGTGTCATGAGTCCAATGCTTCCGCCCGTCAAACGATCGACGATTAAAGTGTTAGACTACGTCGAAAGGTTGACTCTTCTAGTGTCAGAGTGCATTGGCTTTCCGACAGTGTCTGGATTAAAAACCGATGACACTGCCATTTCTCCAGCACTTCTATCCGTCGGAAGGCTGACGCTGCAAGGGTCGGAGGACGTCGGATTTTCGACGGTTTATGCAATTTTGGTTGGCACTTTGAAAGAAAAAACGGTTGAATATGCAACACAATGGTCTATCAGATCTTCGACCCACATTAGTAGACTGTTGAAGATTTGATGTTATGCCACCGACGCCAAAAAAAAGTGTATGTGTCAAAAATGAGACAGAGAAGTGTTGAATTTTAGACATGCAAGGTGTCGAATTTTGGGTTGAAATTATGTTGTGTCAACTACATATCCCTTATAATTCTAGATTTATGTGCACACAACTGCAAGATCCATGGCTCAACAGCCTCCTACTTCTACTCAATCTTACTAAAATATAGTGGATTCTAACCAGCTTTCTAACTACCACTTATCTAGATTGTCGAACCAACTCTTATATAGAGTGGGTTTCTCCCATTTATAATATTTACAAGACCTCACAGGGTCGACTGAGTACAACTCAGTTATTACAGACTCAACCACTTACAAAATATCTTCTGTTACATAAATGTCGACCCATACCTAGCTATGAAAGTCCTAGAAGACATTAACCACAGCTATAACTAGCCGCGAAAACGTCTTTCAGCTCGCCTGTACCAGTCATAACTAGCCGCAAAAATGTCCTTCCTTCTTCTGTTGGCTCGTACTTCTATAGCCTTCCTTGACTTCTACCTTCTAGATTTAACTTCTCCACCTTCCTCTTCCACCGACTTGGATCTGCCTTCCTTGTCAAATCTATCCTCCTGTTCTTTATCCATCGCACGCATGTTTTTATCTTGTCTGCGTCAATTCCTTCTTGGCCCACTTTTCCCTTCTATCGTACGCACCTTTTTGTTAAATTTGAGCATATAGATCTGTAGACAAACACACAACTCACAAAGAAGATCTCACAATTTACTCAGCCATTGAAGAATGAAACAGTGCAAAAGGCTTGCAGCTGTGAATGCTTTCATTAATCAAAAAAGTAATCCAGATAATAATTACAATGATGTAAAATGGCTTTAATAGCCACAAGCAATTCGAATCCACATGAGGAAGTTCGAATTGATGACTCTACTTGACTGTAGGTAACCAAGACTTGTCTAAATCACAATTGGAGTTCTAAAACACAACTAACTGTTACATTTAGTATTAAATAATGGTTAACTTACTGTGGTAGGTGATAAAAGCACCCCACATGTGTGCAATTAATTAAACCATTATTTAATTGAATGTAACTGACTCCTAACTTGTCTTGACTAGTCATCAACTGAAGTTAAGGACCCAGTAGTTAACTATCCTTGTCTAAATCATAACCGGAGTTCTAAAACACAACCAACTATTACATTTAGTATTAAATAATGGTTAACTGACTGTGGTAGGTGAGAAAAATGCCCCACATGTGTGCAATTAATTAAACCATTATTTAACTGAATGTATAGAGCTAGAACTGAATGTAACTGGCTCCTAACTTGACTTGACTAGTCATCAACTGAAGTTAACTGACCTTGGTTGGTTTTGGCACTCCCAGTTGCTTCCTAAATTGTAGGGATTGATCTAGGAGACTCCTAAACTTATGCAATCAAGTGCAATAAGTGGCAGTGAGCCTCAATTAGTGTTCCCCACACTTTGGTAACTGAAACATGTGCCCCAATTAGGTTAAGTTTAACCAATGGTGCTAATGACTATAAATAGACTGGATGGACTCCCGATTTAGACATGACTCCCAATTTAGACATATGACCAAATTTGGACAAGGGAGGATTAATAATCCTAACACTTTTTCCCTTCATTGCTTGTGCATGCACTTCTTCCTTGTGCACTTTCCTTGGCCCCTTTTCATGGCCCCAACAGGCCCCCAACACTCACATGTGGCTCGTCCCGAGCCACTAAGGAAAAAGGAACTTTTTTGCAATGATGTCCTACCGCATAACTTTACTTTGCGCCAAAATTCATGTTTCTGGCGTAGGTTCAGACTGCGTGAGAGGACCAACCTTGTCCTAGAACTCCTTCACCATTTGTTGCACTTTAAAAACCTCCTCCTTGACTTCCTTTGCTTTGGCAGCCAATTGATCTACACGGTAGGAATTGATATGTTCCAACGATCCTCCCTCTAGTGATTGTGTGATCTTTTGAAGCTTCTGTTGCATAGGCTGAATAAGGCCTGTGAGCTGCATGCCCTCTAACTAATGTTTCTCTACCCCGGCTTCCCTATTTCATTGTCAATAACGTAGATCCTGAACATCCTGTTGTATTTTCTTGATCTCTGCCACTTTTATCACCTTCTCTTGGAAGGCCAACTTCTTCATCTCTGCCTTTGCTGTGCTGATTTTCTCGTCTTCCTGTTGAGTGCTTTCCCTTATGTTTCCTGCAGTTTCATCTTCCAAGAGTGCTTCCCAAATCATGGAAATAGCTTCTACTACCTTAGCGCAGAGTGTTTGTCCCTCAGTGATCTTCCCAGCAGCCTTAGATGTTGCTCTTCTTCTCTCCTCGAGCTCCTCAAGAGGTGTGCTCGGTACCTACCTAGCTTGAAGCTCCCCAACCTACTTCTTTAGCTCTACTACAATGTGTGACAGCTAGGCAACCTTAGATGTTGCATCTTCATCTTCCTGGCCTGCCTCAGGTGGGAACTCAACAACAACATTCTTAATAGTTTCAGCAAGTGAAACCCTACTTTGCTCATGCACGGTAATTTCTTGCTCTTTGTCCCTCAGGAGGGCCTTGCGTTCCTTTTCCTTCTTTTGCTTCTTTGTTTCCTGATAGGCAATGACATTCTCCCGCAATCGTACTTGCTGGATCTCATAGACTTCGTTTAAGCTTAGTTTGGAGAATTCTATGTGCATGCTCTCGAACTCATGCATAGTTGTATCAAACTCAATCGTTCCTATCTCCATTACCTGCGCCTGGATTTTTACCTTGATCAATAGTACCAGCTCGAGCGTTACTAATGGGACACTTGGATCCATGCCATATGTTTCAGCCTGCACAGTGGCTTTGACATCGCTAATGGCCTCTAGAAGCTAGTTAAGGTGTTGTGACACCTGATCAGCTACACTTGTCTGTTGCATCCTTAAAGTGGTGAGGTTGTCTCGACATCTCCGACATATTATACTATCACATGGACATCCTCCTTAGTCAAGGTGTCAGTGTTATCCATTTTTCTTGCTTTCCTCTTCTTTCGCAGGGGTTCCTGTGTTTGTTGTTGTGTTTGATACTGGGTTGAGATGTTCTCCTGACTAGGTGTGCGCTCTGAGTCATTATGATCAGAGCCACCCCCTCCTGTATTATCATCTTCCTCATCCCTATCTTGTGATTTATTTTCTTACTCATCACCTCCTTCATTTTCTTGGTCATCAACTTGGTGCACTGGTGGTTCCTCTTCGTTTTGTCCTTCGGGCAATGGCTCTTTCAGTGGACCGCGCCATTCATCCGGCCATTCCTTAATAATTTCGTCCACATTAGCATCAGTGATTATGAACCTTGTGTTATGCGCTTGCTTTATTGGGTCCTTCTTTGCCTCCAAAACCATATTATGTGCATCGGCATGAAAATTAATGAAGGATGCATACCTGTGCACTGTAGTGTCCTGGATTCGGTGAGATCGGCGGACAACATCGCGCAGTGCCTCTACATGCAAAAAGAACCCGATGTTGTTATTCTTTAGTTGAATCTTGTCTTTCTTGTCTTCCCACAAGTTCTAGTACTTTTCCCCATGGAAAGCTAGTGGGACGTCCATTTGTTCATAATATGGAGGGTTGGCCCACAGGGTGAAAGAGATCAAGACGAGTAGCGAGGAGTAGTGGAATTTGTAGTTAGGGTCCTCCTAGGCCTGTGTGGTGTCATTTATTAGCTCATTCAACAATAATCGTGACCAGTTAAAAATCCTGCCTAGGGCACACAGTTCGGCAAGCTCAACTGTTCCTACAGTACACCGAGTGGGCCTCATCTTGTTTAGCAGATTACAAGAGAGGATTCTTGTGGAAAACTGCACACTTGCATCTTCGATAGGGGCAATCAAGAAGCCCCTTTTTGTGCACCGAAGGTTATACTTCTGCTTCATTTTGGTGGTGTCTTTATGGGCCAGGTATGGCGCAGGATCGTATCCTTCCTTTGGCAGACCCGTTATTCCAGCAATAAGCTCAACGTCGACCAAGTATGGCCAATCGAACCATAGGCATCCTCTGTGGAAACAGACTAGAATTTGTTTCATGTATGTGTTGACCTGTATAGTGTGGCCAAAATGCGGCATAAACAGTAGATTTATCAAACCTGCGTGATCGACGCCCTTATCCCATTGCATTGGCCTTAGCACTTGTGGGCCAGTCTAGTTGGGTTAATCCAGGACCATGCAGTTTGCTCTTTTCAACCCTTCCTATTGTCGGGTGTCAAAGTCCTCGAACTTCAACTTGAATATCTTCAGCATTATGTCCACCAGTAGAGGAACGTTCTCAGGGATTCTTGGCGCTATCAAAATTGTATTGGCCTTGTTTGGAAGCTCCACTTTCTTCGCATCGGCTCTCCTTGGCCAGATGTAATGGGGGGAGTTTTCATTGTCATCCTCAGCATCAAGGCCTCTGCACGATGGGGATTCTTCCTCCATGAACTCTTCGTCCTCCGCGTCTTCCTCCATGGGTGCTTTGCCGGTATTGCTCGAAACAGCCGTAGCCTTCTGTTTCATTTCCCTCTTAGGATGGGATGATTGTCCAGGTGCACTTTTTCTAGTATGTGTTGGCTCTCTAACTGGTTGGGAAGCTGTAGCTGTAGTTGGTTGTCTCTGAACTCAGTTTGGAATAGGGCATGAACCATGGGTTGGAATCTTGATAGGGGAGGCCATAGGCCTAGGAGCAGTCGCAGGTCTAGGTGCGTTTTCTAGGGCAGGTTGCTTCCGGGTTCTGGCCATTTGATCATTGTTTGGTTGCAACTCTAGTTGTTGTATTTCCAATGATTCAATTTCTTCTCCCTCAATTGGGAAACTAGAGATAATGGTTGCGTCAAATAGCTCGCTCTCACTGGGGATCTCAATTTCCATGGGTGTCGGCTTAGTCTGTGACAAGCTTTGTCTTTACAAATGCTTGTCTTTGGTTCTTTTGACTCTCTCTGTCTGCATAAAAGAATGCTTGATGGTGAAGCCTTGTATTTATACGTGCCCCTACGCTCTACAGTCATTAGTAATTGAAGGTGGATGTCCAATCGATCACATGGGCTTCTCGGTCGATGGGTTCCTTTCATTAACTTTGCTACTCAATCTGTGGGTTGTACCAGTCAGCACAATTATGGTAGTTATGCCGAGGACAGCTGATGGGACCAAAAAACAAATTGCCATTCTCCTCGTATCTCATCAATTAATGACACTTAGTTTTCATAACCGACTCAATATTTTTGCCGAATATTTCTTTTAAGTGTCGAATGTTGTCCAACCTATTATTTTCTCTCTTTGCAGCATTCTCCACCTTTTTCTGCGCTTTTGGTTTTCCGCGTTCTTGGCGCTTTTTCCTACGCTTTGCACTGGTTTTGTCGCAGACGTGTGACAGAATAATTTTTACATCTTTCGACCCCCTTTTTTTCGCACGGCACGATTCTAGCCAAGAATGTTATGACCGTCATAGTATGGTTTTAGGCAATTGTCGTTCACCATACTCGCAACATAAGTACCATATAGTTTCCGTAGTTTTACTACGCCCGTATTAGTGATATGCGAGATCACATATGGCCCTAGCCAATGCGTCTTCAACTTGCCTGGATGTTTGAAATATTTACTGTCATACAGCAACACAAGTCCTTCGACTTTGAATGGCTTAAACCTGATATGGTGATCATGCCATGTTTTCTGTATTTGCTTCTCTATAGTCTGATAATAGCCTGCTACGAAGCATTCTTCTTCCATTTGAACAAGTTATGATAACCTCTGCTCAACAACATCTCCGTTAGCGCAACAATTCTTAGGCTTGGCACAATGTACTCCATGGGTACAACAGCCTCTTGTCCATATATCAATCGGAATGGGGTGTGGCCTATCAATCACTTGCAAGTCATGCGATACGCCCATAGCACAGCTGAGACTTTTGGATCCCATTCATCTTGACACACATTGCATACCTTGGTCAATGCATTCTCCAGAATCTTGTTGAAAGCTTCAATTGTTCCATTCACCTAAGGATGATAGGGGTTCGTCTTCTTATGTTAAATTTGAAATTCTACTGTCACCTCAGCAATTAATTTGTTTAAAAAATGTGTCCCTTGGTCACTTAGTAGTATCTTTGGATAGCCAAATCTAGTGACTACATTTTCAAACAAAACTTTTGCTGCAGTTACAGCGCTACAATCTTTAACAGGCGCAGCTTCAACCCATATGGTCAAATACCCTGTCACAGTGATAATATACCACATGCCAGTCCTCTTCCTTGGTGGACTAATTGGTCCAACAAAATCAACATCCCATTTTTCAAAGGCTAAGAGGGTTATCTACGGTGCAAGAGGCATCTCGTCACGGCGTGATGGTTTTCCTGTTCTCTGGCAGATGTCACAATGTTTGCAAAATCTTAGTATCCATGTGTATGGTTGGCCACCATAATCCTGCCTGCAATATCTTACGCAGAGTTTCTTTTCCAGCGTAGTGTCCACATTGTTGAAATATTGTAACTTTGAAGAATATTCTATATATATCTTTTGTGGTCCCCGATGGTCCTACCGGGAGAACCACTTGTATTACTTTGTACCCCGATGCTTCTAATCAGAATAACTAATAAGAGTCATGAGGTAGTCCCCTCTAATTGTAAAGGCGGGTCATTAGCACCCCAGTGTGGTTACTTGAGCCAACATGTGTAACTCAAGCCTACATGTTGAATGAGTTAATTCAAGTGAACGAAAGAATATAAATAGAGGTGTGGTGCTCCTCATTTGACACACACACACTCTCTCACTTGTGTAGCGCATTAGTGGAGAAGAGAAGAGTAGCTGGAGAAGGAGGAGGATCAGGCTTTGATCTCCTTATTGGTTTTACCTTTTATCTTTTTGGGGCATCTATATTGAGGAAGATTTTGCTGGGTTTTTCCCTTTAGGTTTTTCCCAGGATAAATCTTTGTGTTCCTTTTGTATGGTTGTGCTTGTCTATCTTTCAGTGATCCTATTTATATGCTTTTGTTATGAATTCGAAATGAAATACTAATGATCTAGCTTAGCATATGAAAATTTAACATGGTATCAGAGCCACCCTGAAAGAAGACATTGTGCATCTACAGAATCTAGTGCTTCTTAATTTTTGGGTCTCTATCCACAATTGATCATCAAAAGAAGGCTAGACTGTCTCTCCATTGAAGGGTGCTTCTTTCTGTCGAAGCGGAATTCGATTTTGAGCATTTTCAGTTTTGGTGCGGGTAATTAGGGCTTTCTACAGAAGCGGAATTTTTGAGTGATCCTAGCATAGGATTGTTCTCCTCATCAAAATATAATTTTAGAGACCTGGATCAAGAAATTTGGTTGGGTGAAACTCCGGGAAAGTCAAACCCTAGTTTGACCCCGAGCTAGAAAAACCCTAAATACTAAAACTGCTACATTTTTGTACATTCGCTATATCCTGATATTGGAGAAGGCTGAGGCACTAATAATTGCATATGTCGAAGATAACATCCTGATGTACATTGTCTCCAAAATTCAGCCTCATATTCGCTATATTCTGGGAGATATGATCCCTCCAAGTTAGGGTTCCATCCTCTTCCAAAATTCATCCCTAAACAGGACACCTGGGGCGAATTGTTGTAGCTTGGGCTATAGAGGTCCAAATGGGATTCCTAAAGATTTTACAGAAATATCATAGACTTTAATTTATGTGGTCTGAATTTCAGAACCAAAATATGAAACAATAAATTAGGCTCAAAGCCTTACACCGGAAGAACTTGGTCAAGTCAAAGAAGATCATTGTTGATTTAGTCACGGATCAACTTGTACCACAAGTGTCTTCCCTAAAGACACCGAAAGAGATGTTTGATTCCTTGACCAAGCTATTCGAAGGAAATAACATACATTGGAATATGACCTTATGAAACAAGTTGAAGAGGTGAAAGAAGAAGTGAAGAATGCAGAAGTGGTGATAGCCACCTTGAATGGCATCCCAGGATCATGGGATTCATTCATGCGAAGAATGTATGCTAGAAGGAAGTGATTACTTTCAGCTCAACTCATAAGAAGAGAAGAAGAATATGGGAGCAATTGAAGATCAAGCTCCCACCATTCAAAGAAGATCCCTCATGCGATGAGGAATATGAAGAACTCAATTCTTGAAGAACCTCTTTTTCATCTTATCATTTGGATAAGAAATGATGATTTCATGAATGAAGAAGATGTTAACGCAGAATGATCAAGATGGAGTCTACCCATGAAACAAATAAAAGATAAGTATTCAATTGTCATTTCATGATATTGTTTTGTTATACATTTGATTATATTCAATTGATGTGTTATGCATGATAGATTGTTTGCATTAATGATTGTATACTACTAATATGCATGTGATGGGTAAGTAGGTCATGGTGCTATACAACTCTCCATTGCTACTTATCTAGAATGAAGCCTCCTTGCTGACATATTGGATTAGTGCACAAACTCAATAATGTCATGATAGAGATGGAAGGCATCTAGAAAGTTTCTGTGAGATATGGACGAATGTTGTATTGGATAAACAGTTGCATGATGCATAAGAATTTGTCGTTATGCATATGTTTTATGAAATAGTTCTAACCATGCAACTGGTGCATTTGAATTGTAGGAAAGGTCCCGTACAACCTCCTACAAGAAGGATGAGACTTGTTGTTGGAGCAGGGTCCCGTAGCTACAGAAGAAGCTGCTAGTTTTGGCGGAAAGATAAGTTTTGGCGGAGAGAAGTTAAGACAGAGCTACGACGCCGTAGCACGTTTCCAGCTGGAGAGCAGAGCCGGAAACCATGACTTTTAAGATAGAAAAGTCAAGAAGGCAATGGTACCTGAGCGGCCGAGAAGAGAGAGCTCACCCACTACATTGAAGGTAGCGGCAGAAGACAAGAGGGCTCAGAGACCCTCATAAAGAAGGAGCAACGAGGCTGAAGCATTGAAGGCGAAGGACAGAAAAGCGAAGCGGTGCATAGTACTCATGATTAGTGCCGGGAAGCATGGAAGACTGCAGAGAGCTGTGGTGTGATGGAAAGCGGCTACCTCAAGTACAGATATGGCCGACTGTCACTAGTTAGGTTTTGGGTTACTATTGGGACAGGCCCACAGTGTTGTAATGGCACGACCTTTGGGCTGCCTATATAAGAATACATTTTGTATTGTAAAAGGGTTGGTTAGTTGGTTGGCAGGTTGAAGAGCTAGCTAGCCATTTTGTTAGTTAGTAGTGTTTTGCAGACTATTAGACTGTTGTAAAGCCTAGCTCTGGTTCTGTTATTAGCGGTAGAAATCTTACGGTAACCAGTAGCTGGCTTATAGAATATGCATGTAACGATCCGCAGGGATCGACAGGGAGGGAAGAGTGTATTTTGAAAAGAGTAATATAGAAGAGAGAAGAGATATAAGAGAGGAGATCTTAAGCTGCATATGCGGTGCAGCAGAACTGTGTTTTACCTTCCCCTGAGCTATAATAGAGAAACACAATTCTGTGGACGTAACTCCCATCCTGGGGGTGAACCACGTAAAACCTGCGTGTTTTGTGTTGAATTCATGTGATTATATTTGCTTACTGTTATGTACTATTTTGCACAAGATTGTTGTTTACAGTTGATGAATGAATGTGTTAATCAGTTCACAGCAGATATAGAAGGATAAACATAATAGTAAAGTCTTTGGCATGCTGTATACGGTTCATTTATGCTTTGTGTGAAACAGTCTCTATTGCAGTATTGAATAGCCTTGTATGTTAAGTCTCGCACGTCGACACGAGCCATGCTAAGTGCGCTGAACCACAGAGGTAGGATATCATAGAGAGGTGATATCGCATCGGCAGAGGAGCTATGGTGCGCGATACCGCAGGTTAAGGGCTTAGCACGAGTAGGAGCTGCGTGTCGTACGGTGCGCGGTGATGCGATAAGGTTGGAGATATCGCAAGTTGGGGAAAGTGAGCGCCGCGGAAAGGGAGCACACGACAGTATAAAGGACTATCTCGCGGATAGAAGAGCTGTGAGACGAGGATATCGCGCGACGTGAGCAAGAGGTTGCGCGACGCGCAGGAAGAGACCTTGCATCTAGGAGAGCTGCGAGACACCAGTGGGATTGCCAGAGAACCTGGCCCAAGACACTTGAGTCCTTGGCCAACCCATTAGAGTCACTTTGGGTGAGACTTCAGGCTGCTTTGCGGTCTGTCGCCGAAAGGGCCAGTGATCTAGGGGTGTTGTTGGTTGATTATAGTAAACTCAGGTTTGCCTATAGCAGCCAACACTTGTTCTGAAGAACAAGTGATGACAATTCAAGATTCACTGCAATAAAATCTGAAGCTCCCAGGGTCAGAGACACCATGACGGAAGAAAGAGCTTCAGAGAGCGGTAGATCCACCTCGAAGGATGAAGACCACCATGGGTACGAGAGATCACTCAAGATGAAGAAAAGAATGCTATGAAAGAAGCTATGATCAAAGAATAATAGTTGATCATGGGGAATGATGTATACGATATGATTCCGAGACATAAAGGGAAGTACGTAGTATCCTCCATATGGATCTACAAGAACAAGTGTACAAATCAAGGTTCGTGATTTGCCTCAGAAAGAATAGACCATGACATGACATACTCTATTGACCAACATATATCAAGCATAGAACCACCTGTACAGAATGAAGAGGGAAGATGATACTCCACTCCAGGGGGAGTGACTACAGAATATATCTGAGTTCAACATGGCACGACCTGATGGATAGCTTCATGATGGATCAAGACTTTACCAAGAGTAAAGTGGGTTCTAACCTTCAAGGTTGAATGCAGAAGACTAGGATATGTTGATGACCTAACAAGACGAACTCATGGAAGATGTTATGATGAAAGAATACTAGAATGATGTTTGGGATGTAGTACTCAAACCAGAAAGCAAGAATGTGGTATCTTCCAAATGGATTTGCAAGATAAAATATGTTGTTGATAGAAGTAAGGAAATACTTGTGGCTAGAGGTTTCTATCAGAAAGAGGGAATTAATTCTGAAGAGACACTTACTCCAGGAAATACGGTACACTTTCTTCAGAACTATCCTGGTAGTTTCTTCCATGATGAACTAAAGACAAGCCTTCCTTAATGGAATGATTGAGGAATATTTTTACATCGAATAGTCACAAGTATTTGAAGTTGAAGACAGATGGACTCACATATGCAAGTTGAATAAAGTCCTTTATGGCCTGAAGCAAGCTCCCAGAGCTTGGTATGGAAGAATAGATAGTTTCCTGACGAGCATGGGCTTTGCCAAGAGTAAAGTTGATCCTAACCTTTACTACAAGGTTGTATAAGAAGAACCTGTCATCCTGTTATTATATGTGGATGACTTATTCTTGACACAGAATGAGAAACAGATCATGGAAAGCAAGAAGAAACTAGCAGAAGAATTTGAGATGAAAGACCTTGGGTTAATGCATTACTTCCTAGGTCTGGAAGTATGGCAATGTTCAGAAGGAATATTTATCAACCAGGGAAAGTATGCAGTAGAGATATTGAAGAGATTCAATATGTTGGAATGAAAATCCATGGCCACACCCATGGACTCCAACCTGAAGCTGTGTTGATTGCATGGGCAGACCCGGGTTTACTATAATCAACCAACAACACCCCTAGCTCACTGGCCCTTTCGGCGACAGACCGCACAGCGGCCTGAAGTCTCACCCGAAGTGATTCTAATGGGTTGGCCAAGGACTCAAGCGTCTTGGACCAGGTTCTGTTGTGATCCTACTTGCGGCTCGCAGCTCCTCTGGCTGCAAGATCTCCCTTTGTGTCGGTGCGTCGCGCGACCTCCTGCTCGCGTCGCACGATCCCGTCGTCGCACAGCTCTTCTAGCCGTGAGATGTTCCTTTACACCACCGTGCGGTCCTTCTCTATGATGTGCACTTTCCCTGACTTGCGATATCTCCAGCCTTACCGCATCGTTGCGCATCGTGCGACACGCAGCTCCTGCCCAACGCAAATTCCTCAACCTGCGGTATCACGCACCACAGCTTCTCTGCCGGTGCGGTATCACCTATCTGTGATATCCTACCTCCGCGGTGTAGTGCACTTAGCGTTGTCCGTGTCGACGTGCAAGACTTAACATACAAAGCTATTCGATGTTGCAACTAGTAACTGTTTTACGCAAAGCATAAGTGAACCACATACAACATGTCAAAGGCTTTTAACCTATGATTATCCTTCTATGCCATGGTGAACTGATTAATACATTCATTCATTAAACGGCAAACAAAGTCCATGAAATAACTGAGAAATGCATAAGTAAACATAACACATAAACCAGTCGCATAACACAGATTTTAACGTGGTTCACCTCCAGGATGGAAGTTACGTCCACAGAACTGTGTTTTCTATTATAGCTCAAGGGGAAGGTAAAACACAGTTCTGCTGCACCGCATATGCAGCTCAAGATCTTCTCTCGTAGATCTCTCTTCTCTCTATATTGCTCTCTTACAATATACTCTTCCCTCTCAGTCGATCCCTGTGGATCGTTACATGCATGCTCTATAAGCCAGCTACTAGTTTCAGTAAGATTGCTACAGCTAAGACCAGAACCAGAGCTTAGCTTTTACAACAGTCTACTTATCCTTATTGCCTATTTCAATCACGACTGTCTAACTATCTAACCAACTAGCTAACCCCTTACAATACAAAATTACATTTATTTATAAGCAGCCCGAAGGTCTTGCTTTTACAACACTGTGGGCCTGTCCCAACAGTAACCCAAACCCTAATTAGTGACAGTCGGTCCTCTCTGTCCTTGAGGTAGCCGCTTCCCGTCACACCACAGCTCTCTGCAGTCTTCCATAATTCCCGGCACTGACCATGGGTACTACGTGCCACTTCTCTTTTCTATCCTTTGCCTTCAATGCTTGAGCCTCGTTGCTCCTTCTTCTTTATGAGGGTCGCTGAGCCCTCCTGTCTTCCGCCGCTGCCTTCAATGCAGTGGTTGAGCTCTCTCTTCTCGACCACTCAGGTACCGTTTCCTTTCTTTGACTTTCCTATCTCAAAAATTCATGGTTTTCGGCTCTGCTCTGCAGCTGGAAACGTGCTACAGCGTCGTAGCACCGTCTTATCTTCTTTCTACCAAAACTTATCATTCCGCCAAAACTAGCAGCTTCTTCTGTAGCTACGGGACCCTGCTCCATCAAGCTGTTAGCTGATGAATCTTCAAAGTTAGTGGATGTGACTCATTACAAACAGATCATTGGGTCATTGATGTACTTATCAAATACCAGACCAGACATTTGTTTTGCTATGAACACCTTTAGCCAATATCTTGTTCAACCAATACAGGTTCACCTAGTAGTTGCAAAACATGTGATGAGATATCTGAAAGGGACTATAGACTTTGGTCTATAACCATGACTACATATTGTATGGCTATACAGATGTAGATTGAGCTGGAAGTATCTCAGAAAGGAAAAGCACATCAGGTAGATGCTTTTGGGTCTGTTATGAGTTCATGGTTTGACAAGAAATAGTCCAGTGTTTCTCTTAGCACTGCTGAAGCAGAATACATAGCATATTGCTCTGCTAAGTTGTGAAGCCATATGGCTTTGGAAGCTGATATCAGGTCCCTTTGACCTGAAGATAGATACAGATGATGGTGATTCAGTATTTCTATCCTGAATATAGAGATGATGATGATTTCAATATTCCCATACTGAAGATATAGATGATGTTTCAGTATTTACATACTGTAGATTCAGATGTTGGTGATTCCACATTTCTATATTGAATATAGAGGTGTGATGCTTTCAGTATTCACATACTGGAGATACAAATGGTGATAGTTCAGTATCCACATACTGAAGATGTAGATGGTGATGGTTTAGATGATGATGTGTTGACGAAACCTATGTCCTGAGTAAAGTTTGAACACTTTCGAGACAATCTTGGAGTGGTTCGAAAAGACCTTCCCCGAAAGGGGAAGTAGTGATGTTGCAGTGGGATTGTATCATCCCTAGGCACTTTCCCTAAAGTGAGCCAGTGACCTTAGTCCTAGAAAATGAAGAAGGATTGTATCATCCCGGGACATATGTCCATAATATATCCGGTGACTTCGGTCCTCGAGAATGTGGTGCGATTGTATCATCCTTGGGCACTTTCCCTAAAGTGATCCGGTGACCTCGGTCCTCGAGAATGCAGTGGGATTGTATCATCCTTGGGCACTTGCCCTAAAGTGATCCGGAGACCTCGGTCTTTGAGAATGAAGAGGGATTGTATCATCTTGGGACATATGTCCAGAAGTGATCCAGTGAAATTCGGTCATCGAGAATGTGGCAAGATTGTATCATCCTAGGACTCCGGTTCAGAACGAATCGGGTGAACTTTGGTCATCGAGAAGGTGGTAGGATTGTATCATCCTTGGACTTTGGTTCAAAATGGATCCGGTGAACTCCGGTCATCGAGAAGGTGGGAGGATTGTATCATCCTTGGACTTCGGTTCAGAATGGATCCAGTGAACTTCGGTCATCAAGAAGGTGGCAGGATTGTATCATCCTTGGACTTCGGTTCAAAACAGATCCGGTGAACTTCGGTCATCAAGAAGGTGGTAGGATTGTATCATCCATGAACTTTGGTTCAGAATGGATCCGGTGACTTCGGTACTCGAGAACGTGTGTTGATCCCGTAATTCCTAGAGGAAGGATTGTCTGAGTTCCACATCTGTGTTGATCTCGTAATTCCGAAAGGAAGGATCGTTAGTAACTCCGTAAAGACCTAAATCCCGTAATCCTGAAAGGAAGGATCATTGAATTGATCCCATAATTCCAATAGGAAGGATTGTCTGAGTTCCATAGATGTGTTGATCCCGTAATTCCAATAGGTAGGATTGTCTGAGTTCCACATCTGTGTTGATCCCGTAATTCCGAAAGGAAGGATCGTTAGTAACTCCGTAAAGACCTAAATCCCATAGTTCCGAAAGGAAGGATCATTGAATTGATCCCGTAATTCCAATAGGAAGGATTGTCTGAGTTCCATAGATGTGTTGATCCCGTAATTCCAATAGGAAGGATTGTCTGAGTTCCACAAATGTGTTGATCCCGTAATTCCGAAAGGAAGGATCGTTAGTAACTCCATAAAGACCTAAATCCCGTAATTCCAAAAGGAAGGATCGTTGGTAACTCTGTAAAGACCTAAATCCCATAATTCCGAAAGGAAGGATCATTGGTAAATCCGTAAAGACCTAAATCTGGTAATTCCGAAAGGAAGGATCATGTTGATGTTTTTATGATGATGATGATGTACTAATCGAAAGATCAGAGTGTGATGATGATGATATTTTGATGATGTTGATGTTTTGATCATAATGATGTTTTGATGATGATGTTGTTTTCATGATGATATCTGATCGAAAGATCAGAGTATTATGATGATGATGATGATGCTGATCAAAAGGTCAAAGTGCTGAATATGTTGCTGATCGAAAGGTCAAAGTACTAAAGAGGTTGCTAAAGTTGTTGCTGATCAAAAGATCAATATACTGAAGTTGTTGCTGAAGATGTTGCTGATTGAAAGGTCAAAATGTTGCTGAAGATGTTGCAAATCGAAAGGTCAAAGTACTAAAGATGTTGTTGAAGTTGTTGCTGATCGAAAGGACAAAGTATTGAATATGTTGATGATCGAAAGGTCAAAGTGCTGATGATGATATTTCTGATGTTGCTGATCGTAAGATCAGAATATAAATATGGTGATGATGCTATTCAAAAAACATCAAAAATGCTGAAGAAGTAGTTACGGATCAAAACAGTCAGAGTGTTGTTGTTACCAAATACTGAAGATTGAAGATGAAGACTACCTGATGTTGAAAAGCTTCCAATGATTTATAGATGTGTTACCCTGATGATGTTGATGATGTTTCCTATCTCTCTCCTACTATTATTGTTGTTGATGTTGTTGTAGAATACCCTTCTCGTTAAGGGGGAGTGTTGAAATATTGTAACTTCGAAGAATATTCTATATATATCTTTTGTGGTCCCCGATGGTCCTACCGGGAAAACCACTTGTATTACTTTGTACCCCGATGCTTCTAATCGGAAGAACTAATAAGAGTCATGAGGTAGTCCCCTCTAATTGTAAAGGTGGGTCATTAGCACCCCAGTGTGGTTACTTGAGCCTACATGTGTAACTCGAGCCTAAATGTCGAATGAGTTAATTCAAGTGAACGGATGAATATAAATAGAGGTGTGGTGCTCCTCATTTGACACACACACACACTCTCACTTGTGTAGCGCATTAGTGGAGAAGAGAAGAGTAGCTGGAGAAGGAGGAGGATCAGGCTTTGATTTCCTTGTTGGTTTTACCTTTTATCTTTTTGGGGCATCTATATTGAGGAATATTTTGTTGGGTTTTTCCATTTAGGGTTTTCCTAGGATAAATCTGTGTGTTCCTTTTGTATGGCTGTGCTTGTCTATCTTTCAGTGATCCTGTTTATATGCTTTTGTTATGAATTCGAAATGAAATACTAATGATCTAACTTAGCATATGAAAATTTAACACACATGTGACACCAGCATGTGCTTCACTCATAACCCAAGGTCGTTCATAGTCAAAAACACAACGACGTAGTATTTCATCCGCACCCAGCTTATACATATGTCCCGCGATTAATGTATAATCAGGAGCTCTGACGACCAAGTGTTTTTTCTAGTTAGTTGACATTCCTTTAGGTGCACATCCTGTGCTTAAAAAGTGAATGATGGAATTAAAGTCATGGTTCTGATCGTTCATCATGTGGATCGCAAATAATTGCGCGTCGGGTAAATTATCTTCCAAGCTAGTTGGTTCTTCACCACTTTCTCTCCTCGACAAGTGGTCAAGCTCGACATTCAGTCAACCAAGTTTGGAAACTACCTCAAAAAAAAATTTATGAAAGAGGAGAAGCCATCTGCAGATCTTCCCCCCCAACACTGGCTTGTTGACTAGGTATTTCAGGGATGAATGGTTAGTGTCCATCTGAAAATTTCCACCCACTAAATAGTGTCTAAACTTTTGAAGTGCATATACCATAGTGAGGCCTTCTCTTTCCATCGTCATGTAGTTATTTTCTGATGTCGATAGTTTCATGCTAGCAAAATCAATAGGGTGGTCAAGTGCACCCTCTCCTAGTTGTGTCAAGATTATGCCGAGCACGACAAATGATGCATCAGCATGAACATGGAACTCATTTTTCCAGTCAGGGAATACAAGTATTGGCGTAGTGGCCATTGATTTCTTCAATTTATCCCAGCTTTCCTGGAAACTATTGTCCATTGAAACTTTGCATCTTTATTTAGTAGTTTCTCCATAGGTGCAGTTATCTTTGCATAACATTTGATGAACTTCCTGTAGTAACCTGTGTGTCCTAATACTGATCTCAGCTGCATGACTAATGTAGGAGGTGGTAAGTCAAGAATAATTGTAATCTTTGCTAGGTCGACCAAAATACCGTTGCAACATACGACATGACCCAACAGTACACCGAATGGTGCACAGAAAATACATTTTTTAGAATTAAGCACGATATGATACTAGCGACAATGGTCCAGCATCATGTACAGACTCGTAATACGGTCTCTTACTAGACCAAACATAGTCCAATCATCAAAGTAGACCTCAAGAAATTTATGAATAAAATATTTAAAATCATAGACTACTATTCTAGAAAAAATAGCAGGTGCATTCTTGAATCCAAAGGGCATTACCGTATACCGGTAGCATCCCCATTCGGTGACGAAGGTTGTTTTGTGGCGATCCTCCTTTGCGATCCTAACTTGATGATAGCCAGAGAATCCATCAGTGAATGAATACATCTCTTTCCCTCCGACACTTTCAAGGAATTCATCTATAAATGGTGTCGGGAATGGATCATGCAAGCATGCATCGTTCAGCTTCCTCAGGTCGACACAGATCCTTACTTTTCCTGTTGTTTTCTTATCCTGGATCACTATAGGGCTGATCCATTCTTATTCCTTAACAGGTTCAATGATTCATGCGTTAAGCATGCGATCCAATTCTGCTTTTACCCTTTCATTATACTTTGGGTTCATCCTATACGGTCACTACTTACTCTGTTTAGCATCTGGTCGCAGGGGTATTTTCATCTCCCCCAAATCTCCCACTATCCCCTTCATCTCTGAGATGTTGGTAGGGAATAGGTCATGATACTCATGCAACAATTCTGTGATCTTCGCGACTGTTTCTTCGTCCCAATAATCTCCTATACTGTCAAACTTTGGGTTGTCGAGCGACCAAATATTTACTTTCTTAATTTTCAACGACTTAAGGAATTGGTCACTTGAAATACCACTCCCTTCTACTCTGCATGTGCCCTCTAATTCCGGTATGTTTATGTTAGTTAGATCGTCATCTGGGTCTCCGATCAGATTGTAACAAGCCATCCATTTTTTAATGGTCGCACTGCACTGGTGAGAATTGGCCTCTTCAATGGGAATTTTAGCAAATATCTTTTCCTTTATCGTTTGAAGTGTAGCATCCACTGTAGGGTGCTCATCAACAAATTCAAATGTGTGTGTGAACTGCTTAGTGAGCCCTTCCCAACCCTAGGTTCCTTGTCGCAATTCCCCTAGATGCATACCAGGTTCTAGGTGTCATTTCCAATGTATGTATGAAATGATGGAACCACTCTTGTAGCGGGTATTCTTCAAATACCGTGTGACAATGGCTAAGATGTTCAACAGCGTTTTCCAACCCTAAATACTTGTGATTTACGAGGGTGACTTCTTCACCAAATCTAACTTCCATCAACCTTATGTACTGTGGCCAATCTGTTATAGACTTCTTATATGCACTCCACCATCTAGCAGGCGTATCTTTTAGCACATGATCTAGTACTGATAAACGTTGTGATTCCATTACAAATTCTTCAAACTCGGTTAAAAAGGTCGCAAGGTTAGGTAAACCCTCATAGGTGTGTAGCTCTCTTACTTCATTTTCCACCCATCACACAGACCTTGTAACTCTTGCACACCTTCTCATAGAGACTTCATGTAGTCTGTTTTTCCAATTCTCTAAAGCCTCCCCTTAGTCGGACGTGTAGGAACTAGCACTCTTCCAGCTCAGGTTTCCATCCGCTATTGGATTGATGTAGTCTTCTTGTAATGCAGTTACATTGTAGATTTGATCGAGATACTCACCCTGTGCATCATTATATATAGGTTCAACATATCTATGACCTTCCAGAGGATCAATGGGTGACACTACTAGGATTTCATTGTCCTCGAATGATGGTATCCTTTTCTTGAAGTTTATAATGGTCTGGTTGTCTATAGCCCATTCTATTCCCAGTAATGCGGGATATGGATTTGTGTCATCCAAAATGTTAATGGCCTCAAAGTCCGCAAATGTACACAACCCTTCAATGTCAACAAGGACATGACTCAACCGACCAATTGGTAGAACTTTCTCCTGATTTGCAAGTCGTAGCTAGACAAGGGACTAGTTCAAGCATGGCTTGCCCATACTTTCCCAAGTTTGTTGCGCCAAAATATTGACATCAGAACCGATCTCTAAAATGATATAGTTCATATCATAATCTCCTATCTGCGCAGTCATTATTAACTCGTGTCCAGTTTTGAATTTCTTTTTGACTTGGTTAACTCTTTTCTCAGGTTGTGGCTCTTCTGTATTTCTTCTATCGATGCTTGTAGTTCTGTGATGGTGTCTTTATCTTGTATTAGTGCTAAGCAACTTAACAAAAAGGTTTTAAGTTTACTAACCTTTTGTGGGGCCCTTTTCTGGAAGATGTGCTGGAATCGTTCAGGCATCTCCTTGACTTCTTCTGATGTCGACGGTTCTTCTACATCCACAAAGTATGGTTGTACGTCCAAGAATACTTCCATTTATTTATGGACGTTGAATGACACCTTCTTCTGTGTCACAGGTCGTACCTGCGGCTATAGTTGTTATTTTGAATCTTCTTAATCAGCTCCGGTCACAGCACCTCCTCGTGTTACGATAGCAACAATGGGATCCCTTGGTTCAGCGACAATCATCTGGACATTTAAGTTAGGATTTGGATTTGGATTTTGTGCAAAAGTAGGACCTGCGATGGTCCTTTCCTGCAACTTTGCAATCAACTGTGGACATTGCTCCACATTATGATCATGTCCCTTACAGTAGGAGCATGTCTTTGTAGGTTCTAGGAAATCTCTTTCATAGTGACCTAGTTGTCAATAGTTATAGCAAGTAACCTAACCTCTCCCTCTACCAAAACCTCCTCCTCCTTGGGCTCTGAAGTTTCCACCACCCCTTCCCTACGGTTGTGGTTGTTGTGGCGGGTACTAATTCTATTGGTAGTGAGGCTGGTAATGATTTTATTGTGAGTATGGCTGTTGTGTTGCATACTGGGGTTGACACTGTGTGGGTAGGAACTGCACAGGCTGATACGATTCTTACACGGGTTCAACTTGAGCCTGCCCCTCATTCTTCATCAAGTATGTGTCTACCGTCTTTTCCTTCAAGAGTTGGTATTCCCTGCAATATTTCTCTTCATGCCATAACTTACAGAACTTACAAAAGGGGTTTTTCAGGGTACTTACAACCTTTTTCAAATATAAACACTCCTTATCACGATGTCCTCTAGACTGGCATATGCGACACCAGGGTATTCCATGGCCATTTAATGGGTTCGATGCACCAGATGAGATATAGTTTATGAAGATCGGACAATTATACTTGGTGTGTCCGTCAGTTCTGCATTTTGTGCACCATAAATCTTCTTGTGCTTCCTTGCCCCTTTTGATATCCTGAAGCTGTACCATCAGGTTAGCCAATTGTGACTGGATCTGCACCATCCCTGCAGGACCGTCACCAATTGGTGAGGCCTCCAGCTTCACTGCCAATTCCGACGCTTCGGTCTATGACTCGATCTTTTGTTGCATCAACGACCCTTGTTGCATCAACGACCCTCAGATGTATGGTAACAATGCAGCAATGAACCACTCTTTATGATGAACATCTGGCATCTGGAAACTAACTTTGTCCATCAAAGTTTTCAATATTTGGTTAAGGTCCCATACTGACTCTGCCAATGCTTCTTTTATTTCCTTGATCTCAGTGATACACTGCGACTCAAATTTAGGTTTTCTGAACTCATAAATCATCGCAACCCTTATCTCCTCAAGGGTCTTCTGCGGTGCTCCTATTGGTACTATGCAGTACTTCATAAACCAATCCAGTGCACGACCCCTTAGAGTCATGATCATTTGTGATTTCTTTAAGTCTACATTCTGAATTAATCGAACCATCCACACAGCCTCACAGATGAATCAATGTTGTTTTGGATCCTTTGATCAATTTCCATTGAATGTGGGTAACCGAATATCATTCCCGGCCATTGAGTCATCATCGGGATTTTCCTTCAAATGGTTTAACGTAGGTGTTTTTTCTTGCACGTTAGTCACAATACTAGCACTATCAGTATTAATTACTATTTCAAGAGATGAGGCTCTAGACCTTACCTATGGTGATACTCTCGGTGTGATGTAGTTGCGTCCTGACCTTGGTCTGTCGTCAGACTCTTCAGAGTCTTCTGCTCCTTCTGAGATCGGGCTATAGTCCTCCTCTTCATCACAAAATCCTTCATATACCTGCAATTGAAGTTCGTGTTCGCTTTCCTCAAACAAACTAGGAGTTCGTCAACCTTCCTCTGTCTTTCTCCTCTTCCCAGATTTGAATCTCCTTCCACTCCTTACGAATCCAGTCTCTAGATCAGGTTATGTACTTCCCAGAAACATCTCAACTCACCATTTCCCATTTTCTTGACAAGTCGTCTGCGACATAGTCTTCCTCCTTGGTATGCAACTCAACTACTCAACTGCAGGATACCTTTCTCATAAACGAGCATATTAATCCATGTGCTGATAGATAACAAATACCTTCTTCGTGGTCCTTGGAAAAAATTTCTTTCTTCCTCACTATATGAGGTTATAGCCTCTACTGCAAACTCAGTAATATATCTTTGTAAAATATTGTCAACCCAAAAATCAACAGCTTTATAGATGGTGTTACTTACACCGGTTAACTCGCAAACCAACTGATCATTCCACTCAAGTGTTTCTCTTCTCTGGAAATTGGTTTGTCTTCTTGCCAACCTGGACAACCACTCATGCAGTATAACAGGAAACTCTGCAAAGAAGACTTCGTGAACATCAGAATATATGTACTAGTCTACCTAGTTTTTTGCACTTAACTGGGATCCTGTGCTCTCTTCTTGCGAGAATATTAACGTCTTAGACTCCATCCATCCCTCTATTTCGTTCTTTGTCGGATTCCACAACATTTTCTTCAACTCAAATGATTAGGTCCCAACAATGGAACCATTTGTTGGCCTCTTTCCCGTTCTTGTCTCGACCTGCGGTTCAACAACACCACAATACCAACAATAAACCATAAGAAATCAGCCCAATAGAGCAAGCTCAATCAGCAACACCTGTGAGGCAGGCGCAGTCTCACCCGAGATATCTAATGGGTAACTGTCATAACTATGTTTCCACAGTTGGTTAGGGAGTATAGTCCCTTTGCACAGAGCCAAGGCACTCGACAAAGGTGACAGTACTAAGAGGCGTCACGACATGTGTGTGACCCAACCTCATCCTTATAACCCCACAGCTGGCATGACAACACAGCGCAATTGATCCCTTATACACAATTAGACAAGACGTGACTATATTTGGACTCAACCGCTTGACCATGATTCATACATACCATTCAAACCAACACTTAACCATTCATTCATAGATAAACCAGATTACGACATACATTCACTAGTAATTTTAATACAGACAGTAGCAATTATTCATGTAAACATTCACCTTTTAACAACATTCATCCATATACACAAGGAATAACGTGGAAACCCATCGGAGAAAAACCACCAAGGTGCTCTTCATCTAGCATTAGAATTGGGTATAGCACCTTGCAATCTACGTCCTGCAGACTGTTCTTGAGATTTTTCTTTGACTCAATCTTCTTGCTCTCATGCTCTCTAGATTATTCTTATATCTACTCCTACTGATCCGCACACAGCCTGGATTGACTCTTCTATCCTTTTATCTATGCACTTAGTTGCAGATCCCTTCTACTTCTAGCGGTCTATGCACATAGCTACAAGATTCACGGCTCAACAGCCTCCTACTTCTACTCAATCTTACTTAAATCCAGTGGATTCTAACCGACTTTCTAACTGCCACTTAGCTAGATTGCCGAACCAACTCTTATACAGAGCAGGTTTCTCCTATTTATGATTTTTATAAGACCTCCCAGGGTCGACTAAGTACAACTCAGTTATTATAGACTCAACCACTTACAAAATATCTTCTGTTGCATAAATGTCGACCCATACCTAGCCATGAAATTCCTGGAATACGTTAACCATAGCTTTAACTAGCCGCGGAAACATCGTTCAGCTCATTTGTACCAGTCATAACTTGACGCAAAACTGTCCTTCCTTCTTCTGCTGGCTCATCCTTCTACATTCTTCCTTGACTTTTGCCTTCCAACTTTAACTTCTCCACTTGCCTCCTCCATCGACTCAGATCTTCCTTCCTTGTCACAGCTATCCTCTTGTTCTTTCTTCATTGCACGCATGTTTTTATTTTGTCTGCGTTGATTCCTTCTTAGCCTGCTTTTCCCTTCTGTCATACGCACCTTTTTCCCTTCATTGCTTGCACGTGCACTTCTTCCTTGTGCACTTTCCTTGGCCCTTTTTCCTGGCCCCAACACTAGTGGACCATATCAATGACCTGACTGAGGCTATAAATGAGATAAAAAGAATGGTTGAGGATGAGACTTACGGTGTGGACCCTAATGACACACTAGTAACACCACTATTGTTTCCACCGGTAAAAATAGACATCCAAGCCCGAGTAAAGGAGACAAGGATGCCTGAGTTTGATAATGTTGTCCATGGGTTTGAAATGCTATATATGGACTTATCTAAACTCATGCTAGTTGAAGTCCATGTTGTGCAGCATGCGGCTGCAACTGAGATACAGATCTAAGAGAATGTTCTTGCCTATCACGCAACCAAGCAAAAAACAAAGGTGAAAGAGTGGAAGACTCTCCTTCGAGAAAAGGAGTAGGAAATTGAGGCCAGAGAACAGAGTCGGCTTACACTTGCTGAAGCCATTAAGGAAGCACTCACAAAGTTTTCTTTAGAATAATGCCAAGAAGATGCAGATACAGACACAAAGGAAGCACTCCTGCCCCGGATTTCTACAGACCTGAGGAGGCCGGTCGAGGTGTTACAAGTGCGGAAGACACCAAGCAAACCTCCTGAGGTGCTTGAAGAGCACAACAAAACAGCGTCTGAGGATGTTGCGAGGATAAACCAAGGAGAAAAACTATGCACTGAGGTAGTTGAAGCCATTTACGCGATGTGGGAAGTGCTTCTAGAGGATGAGACTGTGGAGAAGATCAAGGAAGATGAACAGCAAGATGATGATAAAATTGTCGAAGTAAAGCAGCTCCAGTAAGAAGTCCAAGCTCTCCGTGACCAAGAGCGGAATAGGAATGATGAAGTAGCAGCACACCAGTCGGAAGCAGCACGAGTTACAGGGCTTATTCAGCATGTACAGCAGAAGCTTCAACACATCATGCAGTCATTAGAATCAAGAATGTTGGAACATATCAGTTCCGAACATGTGGAACAGTTGGCCAAGCATGCAGAGGAAGTTTCCAGGGTGCAAAACATTTTGAAGGAATTTCAAGACAAGGTTGGTCTTGTGGCACAACCTGCGGCAAATGCTTGAATTTTGTGAACACTCAAATTTTCCTAAATTTTTCTTAGTGGCTCGGGTCGAGCCACATGTGAGTGTTGGGGGCCTGTTGGTCCAGGAAAAGTGCACAAGGAAGAATCTGTCGCGCAAATGCAAGAAGAAAAGCGAGCACGCGATGGAGAAAAGTAGGTAAAGGAAGAAGCGCAAGTGCAGAGCAGAGGATCGGTGCGATGAGTAAAAGCACATCCAAAGTCGGTAGAAGAGGAAGGTAGAAGATTTAAAGTGGAATAGGTGCAAGTCAAGGAAGACTATAGAAGGACAAACTAGTCACAAGACTAAAGGACAGTTTTGCGGCTAGTTATGACCTATACAAACAGACTAAAAGACGTTTTCACGGCTAGTTAAGGATGTGGTGAATGTAATGCAGGAATTTTGCGGCCAAGTATGGCCTGGCATTAATGTAATAGAAGATATTTTGTAGCTACTTGTCTCTATAATAACTGAGCTATACTCAGTCGACCCTACGCGGTCTTGTAAAACACTATAAATAGGAGGAACCCACTCTGTATAAGGGTTAGCTTTAGTATTGTTTGTTGTTAGTTCAAGGAGTTAGCTAGAGGAAATGGTTAAGTTCATTATTGAATTTGAAGAGGAGTCTAGTAGAAGTATAAAGATGTTGAGCTACGAATCTGTAGCTGAGTGCGCAAATAGTAGAATAGAAGAGTCGATTGAAGATGTGTGTGGATCAGCAGGAGTAGATAGAAGCAATAAACTAGAGAGCATGAGAGAAAGAAAGAATGTTGTTGAATATTGAAAATTTATGTGAATGTTTGCTTACTTTGTATTGTTTCAGTTACTGTTGAAATGTGTGTCACGATATTACCAATCAATAAATGAATGAATGAATGTTTAAAGCATTGTTGACATGTTATGTATGATTTCATGGTTAATCTACTAAGTTACAATATAAGTCGCACACAGTTCATTATAAGTAGGGAATCAGTTGTGCCGCACAGTTGCACCAGTCATTGAGTGGTCAGGGACAAGGTTGTGTCACATGTCAGTTGTGGCACACAATTGCACCTCTGTTGCATAGTGGAAGACTCCATCCCTCCATCTCTATCGAGCCCCTTGGTTGCGCACCAAGGGACTATATTCCCTCGCCAACTGCGGAAACATGGTTCTAGAAGTTACGCATTAAGATATCTCGGGTGAGACTATTCCTGCCTAGCGGGTGTTGCCTACTTAGGCCAAGAAAAGTGCACAAGGAAGAATCTATTGCGCAAGCACAAGAGGAAAAGTGGGCACGCGACGGAGAAAAGCAGGTAAAGGAAGAAGCATAAGCATAGAGCAGAGGATCAGTGCGATGAGGAAAAACACATCCAGAGTTAGTGGAACAAGTGCAAGCAAGGAATACTACAGAAGGACAAAGTTTTGGAAGACTAAAGGATAATTTTGCGGCTAGTTATGACTTGTACAGACTGATTGAAAGGATTTTTTGTGGCTAGTTAAGGTTGTGGTTAATGTAATGCAGGAATTTTGTGGCTAAGTATGGCATGGAATTAATGTAATAGAAGATATTTTGTAGCTACTTGTGTCTATAATAACTGAGTTGTACTCAATTGACCTTGCGCAGTCTTGTAAAACAATATAAATAGGAGGAACCTGCTCTGTATAAGGATTAGCTTCAGTATTGTTTGTTGTTATCTCAGAGAGTTAGCTAGAGGAAGTGGTTAAGTTCATTGTTGACTCAGAAGAGGAGTCTAGTAGAAGTAGAAGGTTGTTGAGCCGTGGATCTGCAGCTGAGTGTGTAGACAGTAGAGTAGAAGAGTCGATCCAGGCTGTGTGCGGATCAGTAGGAGTAGATAGAAGCAATAAACCAGAAAGCATGAGAGCAAGAAGATTGAGACAGATAGACATATCTTAAGAACAGACTGTAAGTCACAAGCTGCAAGGTGCTACCTATATTTCTCATGCCAAATGAAGATAACCTTGGTGGTTTTTCCCAGATGGGTTTCCACGTTATCTCCTGTGTCGCATGAATGAATGTTGTTGAATATTGAAGTTTTATGTGGATGTTTGCTTACTTTGTATTGTTTTAGTTATTGTTGAAATGTATGTCGTAATGTTACCAATCAGTAAATGAATGAATGAATGTTTAAAGCTATAAATTGAGCACATAGATCTGTGGACAAACACACAACTCACAAGATAGATCACACAATTTACTCAGTAATTGAAGAATGAAACAGTGCAAAAATGGCTGCAACTGTGAATGCTTTCATTAATAAAAAAAGGTAATTAGAAAATAATTACAATGAAGTAAAATGGCTAAATAGCCACAAGCAATTTGAATCCACATGAGAAAATTTGAATTAATTACACTCTACGTGACTGTAGGTAACTAAGACCTTGTCTAAATCATTATCGAAGGACTCAATGGTTAACTGACCTTGTCTAAATCATCACCAGAGTTCATCAGAGTTCTAAAATACAACTCAAGTGTCTAATTCAGTGTTGATTGAGGCTAACTAACTGAGGTAGGTGAGAAATTCATCTCTCCTACATGCAGCCATGCGAACCTAGCGCTAACTGAATATAGAGGACTAGAATTGAATGTAACTAACTCCTAACTTAGCTTAACTAGTCAGCAACTCAACTCAACTGATCTTGGTTAGTATTGGCACTCCCAATGGCTCTTAAATTGTAGGTATTGGTCTAGGAGGCTCCCAAACTGATGCATGCAAGTGCAATCAGTGGCAGTAGGCCTCAATTAGTGTTCCCCACACTTTAGTAACTGAAACATGTGCCCCAATTAGGCCAAGTGGACCCAATGGTGCTAGTGACTAAAAATAGACTAGATGGACTCCCGATTTAGACATAACTCTTGATTTAGACATCTGGCCAAATTGGACAAGGGAGGATTAATAATCCTATTAAAATAATTTTTGACATGTTATGTATGATTTCATGGTTAATCTGCTAAGTTACAGTATAAGCCGCACACTGTTCATTATAAGTAGGGAATCAGCTGCATCACACAGTTGCGACATTCGTTGAGTGGTTAAGGACAAGGTTGTGTCGTGCATAGGTTGTGGCACACAGTTGCACCTCTGTCACATAGTGGAAGACTCCATCCCTCCATCTCTGTCGAGCACCTTTTCCACACACCAAGGAACTATATTCCCTAGCCAACTGCAGAAACATGGTTCTAGCAGTTACACATTAAGACATCTCGGGCGAGACTGCACCTGCCTCATGAATGTTTCCAACTGAGCTTTCTCTATCGATGTATTTTGGTGTCTTATTGGTATTGTGTTGTTGTTGAACCTTGGGTCAAGACAAGAAGGAATATTAGGCCAACAAATGGTTTCATTTTCGGGATCGTTAATCGTTTGAGTCGAGGGAAATGTTGTGGCATCCGACAAAGAAAGAAATAGAGGATTGGCTGGAGTCTAAGACGCTAGAATTTGCATAAGAAGAGAGCGCAGGATAATGGTTTAGCGTAGAAAAATGGTTATACAGGTACATCTACACTTATATTCATGAGATATTCTTTGCAGAGTTCCCTATTGTGTTGCACGAGTGGTTGTCAAGATTAGCGACTAGGCAAACAAATTTCTAGAGAAGAGAAGCGGTTGAGTGGAGTGATCAGTTGGTTCCCGAGATAACCAGTGTAAGTAACACTATCTATAGAGCTGTTGATTTTTGGGTCGATAGTATTTTGCAAGGGTATATTACTGAGTTTGCAGTAGAGGTTATAACCTCATATAGTGAGGCTGAAAGAATTTTTTTCCAAGGACCACAAAGAAGGTATTTGCTATCTATCAGCATATGGATAACTATTCTAGTTTATGAGAAGGGAATATTACAGTTGAGTAGTTGAGCCGCATATCCAAGGAGAGGGGATCTTTCATGGACGATATGCAGAGAAAATGGGAAATGGTGAGCTCAGATGTTCCCAGGAAATACAGAACCTGAATTAGAAGTTGGAGTCTTGAGGAGCGGAAGGAGATTTAGGTCAGGGAAAAGAAGAAAGACAAAGGGAGGTCGACGAACTCCTAGTCTGTTCAAAGAAAGTGAGCACAAACTTCAGCCACAGTTGGATGAAGGTTCTTGAAATGAAGAGGAGAACTATAGCCTGATTTTAGAAGGAGCAGAAGAATCCGAAGAATCTATGGAGACACCAAGATCAAGGCACAACTACAACACACCAAGATTATTGCCAGAGGTAATATCTAGAGCCTCATCTCCCGAAAGAGTTGTTAATACTGATAGTGCTAGTACTATGACTAGAGCACAAGAGGATACACCTCCATTGAATTATTCACCAGACAACCCCGACGCCAATTCAATGGTCGGGCATGATATTTGGTTACCTAGATTCAATGGGAATGGAGCAGAGGATCTACAGCAGCATTGGTTCCTCTATGAAGTTGTTTGGATGGTTCTCCTAGTTCATAACACCGACCTAAAGAAGGCATAGATGATCATGACTCTAATGGGTCGTGCGTTGGACCAGTTTATGAATTTATGCATAGTACCACCAGGAACCCCACAAAAGGCCCTTGAAGAAATACGACTCGCAATGATCTGTGAGTTCAAAAAACCTAAATCTGAGTCACAATGCATCACTGAGATCAAAGAGATGAAACAATCGTTGGCAGAATCCGTATGGTACTTTGACCAACGGTTTAAAAATTTGATGGCCAAAGTAAGTTTCCAAATGTCGAATGTACAACATAAAGAGTGGTTTAGTGTTGCGTTATTACCACACATCCAAGGCCCATTAATGCAACAAAAGATTGAATCTCAGACGAAAGTGATGGAATTAGCAATTAAGCTGGAAGCCTCACCAATTGGAGATGGTGCCACAAGAATGGTACAGATTCAGTCACAGTTGGATAATTTGATGATACAGCTTCAGGATATCAAGAAGGGAAAGGAATCCCAAGAAGATATGGTGTACGAAATGCAGAACAGATGGACACTCCAAGGATGCTTGTCTTACCTACATGAACTATATATCATCGGGTGCACCAAACCCATTGAGTGCCCATAGACTACCCTGGTGGCGCATATGCCAAACTAGAGGACATCACGACGAGGACTATCTCTAATTGCAAAAGATTGTAAGTACCCTAGCAAGCCTTTTCTGTAAAATTTGTAAGTCGGTAGGCCATGAAGAGAAGGATTGTAGGGCATACCAACTCTTGAAGAAAAATACGGTAGACACCTACTTGATGAAGAATGATGGGCAAGCTTAGGCTGAACAGGCGCAAGCGCACAACTAGCCTGCGCTTGTCCCACACAATCAATATTAAAACCAGTATCATCACCAGTATGCACCTCATAATCAGTATGCACCACAGAATCAATATCAACTGCAATACCAGTGGAATTTGTACCCCCCACAGTAGCCACACCCACAGGGAAGGGGTGATGGAAACTTCAAAGGAAGAGGAGGAGGAGGACTTAGCAGAGGAAGAGGTCAGGTTACATGCTATAACTGTGGACAGTTGGTCCATTATGATAGATATTGTCAGGAACCTGCAAATACATGTTCATATTGGAAAGCGCAAGACCATAATGCGGATCAATGTCCTCAGTTAATTACGAAGTGACAAGATCGGACCATTGCAGGTCCTAACCCTGCACAAAATCCAAACCCAAATCTGAATCCTAACTTGAACGTTTAGATGATTGATGTTGATCCAAGAGAGTTGAGCGTTGATTTCGTAACATGAGGAGGTGCTGCAACCGGAGCTGATCAAGATATACCGCAAGAACAATCACAACAGCAACCACAGGTACGACCCGCAACACAGAAGAAAGTACCATTCGACATTAAAAAACAAAAGCAAGTATTCTTGGACATGTGACCAAAGTTTGTGGATCCAGATCAACCATCTTCCTTAGCTTAAATAAGGGATATGCCTGAACGATTTCAACAAATCACAAAAAAGGTTAGTAAGATCAAGTCATTTCTATCAAGTTTCTTAGCGCTAATTCAAGATAAATATGTTGTCATAGAACTACAAGCACTAATAGAAGAAACCCCAAAAGAGTCACAACCAGAAAGGAGATCGTTAACCAGATCAGAAATAAATTCAAAACTGAGCACGAGTTAAGAATCACTATGCAGATAAGCGACTGCGACATGGATTACATTATTTTAGACCTGGGCTCGGACGTCAATATTTTGACGTGACAAACTTGGGAAAGCATGGGCAAGCCACTCTTGGACTGATCTCCTATCCAGTTGAGGCTTGCTAATCAGGAGAAGGTCCTACCAATTGGTAGGTTGAGTCAAGTCCCTATCGACATAGAGGGGTTGTGCACATTTGTGGACTTTGAATTCATTAACATTGTCGATGACACGAACCCATATCCCACGTTGTTGGGGATAGATTGGGCCATAGATAATTAAACCATTATCAATTTCAAGAAAATGATACTCTCATTCGAGGATAATGAGATGAGGGTGGTGTCGCCCATTGATTCATTGGAGAGACAGAGATACGTCGAGCCTGTCTATAATGAGGGACAGGGTGATTATCTTAACCAGATCTACAATGTCACTTCCCTACAATAAGATTATATCAACCTGACAACGGATGGAAACCTGAGCTGGAGGAGTGCTATTTCATGCACATCAGACTCAGAAGAGGCCTCGGAGAATTGGAAAAACCGGTTGCATGAGGTCTCTATGAGAAGGTGCGTCAGAACTACAAGGTATGTGTGACGGGTGGAGAATGAGTTACAAGAGTTTCCCACCTATGAGGGTTTACCTAACCTTGTGACCTTCCTACATGAGTTTGAATGACTCGTAACAAGAGTCGCAATGCTTGTCCATGTTAGAACATGTACTAAAGGCTATGCACGCTAGATGGTGGGGTGCACACAAGCATCCCATATCAAAATGGCCGCAGTGCAGAAGGTTGCTGGAATCCAGATTCGGTGAAGAAGTCACCACTGTGAGTCACAAGTACACCGAATTGTCGAACCCTGTCGAGCACATAAATTAGTGTTGCACCGCATTTGCAAAATACCTGCATCAGGAATGGGTCCATCATTTCATTCACACATTGGAAATGACACCTAGAAGCTGGTATACATCTATGGAATTGAAATAAGGAACCCAAGATTGAGAAGGGCTTGTTAAATAGTTTGCGCACAAATTTGAATTTCCTGAGGGTTTTTTATGTTAGTCGAATCATCATGTGGGTCTCCAATCAGAGTGTAACAAGCCATCCATTGATGGATGGTCGCGCTGCACTGGTGGGAATTTGCCTCTTCGACAAGGATTTCAACAAATATATTTTCCTTTATCGTTTGAAGCACAACAACAACCTACAGTTGATGATGTGCTTCAAACAATATAAGGAAAAGATATTTGTTGAAATCCCTCTCGAAGAGGCAAATTCCCACCAGTGCAGTGCGACCATCCAGCAATGGATGGCTTGTTACAATCTAAATGGAGACCTAGATGATGATTTGACTAACATAAACATACTGGAATCAGAGGGTACACGTGCAGTCGAAGGAAGTGGTATTTCTAGTGACCAATTCCTCAAGCTACTGAAAATCAAGAAAGTAAACATTGGGTTACCAGAGAACCCAAAGTTTGCCAATATAGGAGATTATTGGGAGGATAAAACAGTCGCGAAGATCACAGACTTGCTACATGAATTTCAAGATCTATTCCCTACCAATTTCTCAGAGATTAAGGGAATAGTCGACAACCTAGGGGAGATGAAAATACCCTTGAAACCAGATGCTAATCCAGTCAAACAGCGACCTAATTATAGGTTGAATCCAAGGTATAAAGAAAAGGTAAAAGCTGAAGTGGACCACATGCTCGATGCAGGAATCATTGAACCTGTTGATCAATCAGAGTGGATCAGCCCTATAGTGATCCAGGATAAGAAAACCATAGATGAAGTCAGGATATGTGTCGACCTAAGGAAACTAAATGATGCATGCCCACATGATCCATTCCCAACATCGTTCACAGATGAAGTATTGGAAAGCGTCGGAGGGAAAGAGATGTATTCATTCACCGACGGCTTCTGTGGCTATCATCAAGTCGAAATCGCAAAGGAGGATCGCCATAAAATGACCTTTATCACAGAATGGGGATGCTACCAATATACGGTAATGCCCTTTGGACTCAAGAATGCACCCGCTAATTTTTTTAGAATAGTAGTTTCTTCTTTTAAAGATTTCATTCATAAATTTCTTGAAGTCTACTTTGATGATTGCATTGTGTTTGGTCTAGTAAGAGACCATATTGAGAGTCTGCGCATGGTGTTGGGCTGCTATCCCTAGTATCAAATCGTGCTTAATTCCAAGAAATGTATTTTTTGTGCATCATTTGGTGTGTTGTTGGGTCACATCGTATGTCACGACGAAATTCTGGTCGACCCAACAAAAGTTGCGATTATCCTTGACTTACCACCACCCACATCAGTCACACAACTCAGATCAGTGTTAGGACATACAGGATACTACAAGAAGTTCATCAGAGGGTATGTCGAGATCAGTGCACCTATGGAGAAGTTGTTGAAGAAAGATGATAAGTTTCAGTGGATGGAACCTTGCCAAGAAAACTTGGATAAATTGAAAAACAAGATGGCCATTGCGCCAATACTTGTATTCCCGAACTGGAAGGAGTTCCATGTTCATGTCGACGCATCGTCTGTTGCGCTCGGCATCGTCTTAACATAACCAAGTGAGGGTGCGCTTGACCACCCTATTGCTTTTGCTAGCAGAAAACTTTCGACGAAAGAGAAAAATTACACGAAAATAGAGAGGGAAGGCCTCGTTGTGGTCTATGCGTTGTAGAAATTTCGACACTACTTGTTGGGTGGACATTTCAAAATGTACACTAATCATTCTGCATTGAAATACCTAGTCAACAAGCTAGTGTTGGGGGGGAAGATCTGTCGATGGCTCCTCCTATTTCAGGAATTTGACTTTGAGGTCATAGTTAAACCTGGTCAACCAAATGTCAGACCTGATCACCTGTCAAGGATAGAAAGTGGTGAAGAACCAACCACTCTGGAGGATAACTTGCCTGACGCACAGTTGTTCACAGTCATCTTGATGGATGATCAGAACAAGGAATTTAAGACTGTCATCCACTTTCTGAGCACATGCTATGCACCTGAAGGCTTCTCCACTAACCAGAAGAAACATTTGGTTGTCAAAGTTGTCGATTATACGTTGATCACTCGACACTTATACAAGCTGGGCGTAGATTAAATATTGCGACGGTGTGTCTTTTACTATGAGCGACAGTGGGTAATGAGTAAATCACATGCCGATGTTGCAGGAGGACACTATGCTGGAAAGGAAACTGTGCGTAAGATATTGCAAGAAGGACTATGGTGTCCAACCATACATATAGACACTAAGAGTTTCTGTCGAAGCTGTGATATCTACCAGAGAACAGGAAAATCGTCACGTCGCGGCGAGATGGCACTTGCGCCGCAGATAACACTTCAAGCATTTGACAAGTGGGTCGTTGATTTTGTTGGACCGATCAGTCCACCGAGAAAGAAGACTAGCGCACGCTATATTATCACTGCGACATACTACTTAACCAGATGGGCTGAAGCCGCGCCTGTTAAATATTGCACCGCTGCGACTGCGGCAAAGTTTTTATTTGAAAATGTGGTGACCAGATTTGGCTGTCCGAAAATCCTACTCAGCGACCAAGGTATGCATTTTGTTAACAAAATGATTGTTGAGCTTACTCCAGAGTTCCAGATCCAGCATAAGAAGACAACACCCTATCATCCTTAGGCAAATGGAATGGTTGAATCCTTCAACAAGATTCTGGAGAACACATTAACCAAAGTATGCAATGTGGGCTGCAATGACTTAGATCAGAAAGTATCAACTATGTTGTGGGCATACCACACCACTTGCAAGCAATTGATAGGGAGCACCCCATTCAGACTGGTGTATTTCCAGGAAGTTGTTGTGCCAATGGAGTACATTGTGTCGAGCCTATGGATTGTTGCGCTGACGAAAATGACCGATGGAGATGTTGTTGAGCAAAGGTTGTCGCAGCTCGTTCAAATGGAAGAGGAACGCTTCGTCACATGATTCCATCACACTATCGAAAAACAGAGGCAAAAAGCATGGCATGATCGCCATATCCAGATTAATCCATTCAAAGTTGGAGGACTTGTGTTGCTGCATGATAGCAAATTCTTCAAACATCCAGGAAATTTAAAAACGCATTGGCTAGGGACATACTTGATCGCGCACATCATAGACGCGGGCGTGGTAAAATTGTAGAAATTGGACGAGACATACATCACAGGTATGGTAAATGGAAGTCGCCTGAAACCTTACTATGATGGCTGTGAATTGCCTAGGTAAGGTCATGTCGCACGAAAAAAAATAGAGAGAGAGAGAAGGAAACTGTTATGTCGCACGTCTGCGACAGAAGCAGCAAAAGTGCGGTAAAAAGAGGGAATGACAGGTTGGACGACATTAAAGCATCAATATCTGGCAGAGATTGAGGCAGTTATGACAGAAAAGCATCATTAATTTGACAAGATACGAGGAGAATGATGGCATGCTTTTTGGTCCCATCAGTCGTCCTCGTCATAACTTCCATAACTGTGCTGACAAGTATAGCTCAGAACTTGAGTATATGAGTTAATGAGGAATGCATCGACCAAGGAGCCCATGTGATCCAAACGAATTCGATCTACCATTGCAACGATCACATGAGGCATGAGCGCACCTCTATAAATACGAGGCTTCATCACCAAGAACTATTTTACACGAACAGAGACAGCAAGAGAGAACCAGAGCCGATAGTTATCAGAGTTGAAGCCTCTATTAGAGCAAGCCAAAACCCATGGTCATAAGGATTTCTAGTACCAGTGAGTTATCAGATGTAACTATCGCCTCGTCGTGTCCAATCGAAGAAGAAATTGCATTGCCAGAAGTACAGCAGCCAGAAGAAGAACCAAAGACAATGGTGTGAAGAGACTCCTAGACCGCTCCTACGACCGATTCGGCCTGTGTTCCACGACTAGCCATGCCGTCAAGAGAGGCTCCAGAATCATCTAGACAAAAGATATCAAAGAAACGCAAGGCTAAGACCATTGTGGATATGCCTGTTGAGGATATGTCGGAGGACGCACTAGACTCACCACCCCACAGAGACGTTGTTGCCACTATGGAATAGCAAAACTTTCCACATTATGTTTGGCCAAGGAGAGCTGACACGAAGGAGGTGAGTCTCCCAAAAAAAGCGTGCACCTCCTTAGTGACACGCTAGTCCCTAATAGTGTACCACCGTCAATGGACATACTGCCAAAGCTGGCCAAGCTGCAGTTCGAGGATGTTGACACCCGCAAGCAGGTGGGATTGGAAAGGAAAAACTACATGTTTACGCTTCCAATCGTGCCGCATGAGCCCCAGCTCTTAGTACTAATGGAGTGGGCCAACATTGTCGACAGCGCAGCCTTGATATATCTGTTGCTCATGCCACACTTTGGGCACAGCACACAGGTAATTACATATGTGAAACAGCTCCTAATATGTTTTCACAGAGGATGTTTATGGCTCAATTGACCCTACCCTGTCGACATCGATCTCATCTCGCCAATAACGGGTTTGCCGAAGGTAGGAGGAGACCATGCGCCGTATCTACGTCCAAACAGAGATACGACCAAGATGAAGCAAAAATATAAGCTTCAACACGCAGGTAGGGGATTCCTCATTGCCCCTATAAAGCACAACATGGTAGGTTCGCATCAAAAATATTATCTTGCAATATGTTGCGCAAGATGGGACCCACTAAGTGCACCATCAGGGTGATAGAAATCGCAGAGTAGTGCGCAGCAGGCATAATCTTCAACTGGTCATAGTTCCTGTGAATGAGATCATAGAGGATGCAGAGTAGGCACAGGAGGACCCTAAGGCTAAGCTCCACTACTCATGACTGCTCATTCTTCTTTCCTTTGTTCTATGGTCCAACCCATCGGACTACCAGCCAATGGATGTCCCAGTGCTTTTCCTTGGCGCAAAGTATCCGAACCTCTGGGAGGACAAGGAGGACAAGATTCGTGGGACTGTTAATAACATTGAGATCTTTGTGCACTATGAGGTACTGTGCGATGTAGTAAGACAATCACAAAGAGTAAGGGCCACGACGGTGCATAAATACTCGGCATTCATAAACTTCCAAACCAATGTCCACAATTAGTATCTTAGAGCCATGGAAGGACCCGACCAAGCACGCACATCAGGCAAGGTTTATGATCACTGACGCCGATGTGGACTTAGTTGTCCAGGACTGGCCGACAGAATGGCGAGGCCCAGTCGAGGCGCAAATGGACCAAGGAGGAAACCGGGGAGGAGATGGCCAAGGAAGTGTCCAAGGCGAGGGCCAAGGAAACAGCCAAGGGAATGGTCAGGTTCATGACCAAGATGATGGGAAAGGCAATGATGGTGGCGACGGGTAAGACAATCAGTCACAGAGATCCGACGATGATGATAGTGAGCACAGTAAAGAAGATGATGATGATGATGACTCCAAAGGCACACCTACTAATGAAGATGTGCAGAAGGCCTAGGAAGAGGCACGCAACACAGAGTAGCATCAGCCGCAGTGTACGAAGCGAAAAGCGAACAAATCGACTAACACAGTCAAATTAGCCAAGGAGGACATAAGCTTGTTGTCTGATTCCATCGCAGAAGTTTCCAAGTTCAGCTTGAAAGGTATAAGTAAGAAGCAGCTACGATTGACCGAAAAACTGGTGGACCATATCAATGACTTGATTGATGCTATCAATGATATCAAAAGCACAATCGAGGCTGAGACTTACGGTGTGGACCCTAATGACATGCTAGTAACACCGCTATTGTTGTCGCCGATAAAAATAGACATCCAAGCCCGAGTAATGGATACGGGGACACCTGAGTTTGATAATTTTTTCCACGGGTTTGAAATGCTATATATGGAATTCTCTAAACTCACGCTAGCTAAAGTCTATGTTGTGCAACATGCGGCTGCAACTGAGATACGGATCCGGGAGAACGCTCTTTCCTATAAGGAAACCAAGAAAAAAACAAAGGTGAAAGAGAAAAAGACTCTCCTTCGAGAAAAGGAGCAAGAAATTGAGGCCAAAGAACAGAGTCGACTTACACTTGTTGAAGCCATTAAGGAAGCAGTCGCAGAGTTTCCTTTAGAAGAAGGCCAAGAAGATGCGGATGCAGCCACAAAGGTAGCATGCATGTCCCGGATTGCTACAGACCTAAGGAGGAAGGTCAAGGAGTTACAAGCGCGGCAGACACCAAGCACACCTCTTGAGGTACTTGAAGAGCGCAACAAAACAGCGTCTAAGGCTATTGCGAGGATAAACCAAGGAGAAAAACTATACACTGAGGCAGTTGAAGCCATTTTTGCGATGTGGGAAGCTCTGGAGGATGAGATTGTGGAGAAGATCAAGGAAGATGTGTGGCAATCTAATGAGGAAATCACCGATGTAAAGGAAGAAATGAAAAAGCTGCCGCTTAAGGAGAAGGTTGCAAAGATTGTCGAAGTAAATAAGCTCCAACAAGAATTCCAAGCTCTCTGGGACCAATAGCGAACTAGGAATGATGAAGTAGCAGCACACCAGTCGAAAGCAGCACGAGCTACAAGGCCTATTCAACTTGTACATCAAAATATTCAACACATCATGCAGTCATTAAAAGTAGGATCGTCGGAACATATCAGTTTCGACTGGGTGGAACAGTTGACCAAGTAGGCGGAGGAAGTAACAAAGGAAGTTTCCAAGGTGCAACAAATTTTGAAGGAATTTTAGGACAAGGTTGGTCCTGTGGCACAACCTACACCCGAGGCTTGAATTTTGCAAACACTCAAATTTTGCTAAATTTTTCTTAGTGGTTCAAGACGAGCCACATGTGAGTGTTGGGGGCTTGTTGGGCTAGGAAAAGTGCACAAGAAAGAATCTACCGCGCAAGCGCAAGAGGAAAAGCGGGCACACGACGAAGAACAGGAGGTAAAGAAAGAAGCGCAAGCATAGAACAGAGGATCGGTGCGACGAGGAAAAGCACATCCAGTGTCATTGGAAGAGGTAGGTAGAAGAGTTCAAGCGAAACAGGTGCAAGTCAAGGAAGACTACAGAAGGACAAATCGATGGAAGACTAAAGGATAGTTTTGCGACTAGACTAAAGGACAGTTTTGCGACTAGTTATGACCTGTATAGACAGACTGAAAGAAGTTTTCGCGACTAGTTAAGGATGTGGTTAATGTAATGCAGGACTTTTGCGGCCAAGTATGGCCTAGCATTAATGTAATATAAGATATTTTGTAGCAACTTGTGTCTGTAATAACTGAGTTGTACTCAGTCGACCCTACATAGTCTTGTAAAACACTATAAAAAGGAGGAACCTGCTCTGTATAAGGTTTAGCTTCACTATTGTTTGTTGTTAGCTTAGAGAGTTAGCTAGAGGAAGTGGTTAAGTTCATTTTTGACTCAGAAATGGAGTCTAGTAGAAGTGGAAGGTTGTTGAGCCATGGATCTGCAACTGAGTGCGCAGACAGTAGAGTATAAGAGTCGATCCAGGCTATGTGCGGATCAGTAGGAGTAGATAGAAGCAATAAACCAGAGAGCATGAGAGAAAGAAGATTGAGCCAGATAGACATATCTTAAGAACGGTATGTAAGTTGTAGACTGTAAATTGCTACCTATATTTCTCATGCCAAATGAAGAGCACATTGGTGGTTTTTCCTATATGGGTTTCCACGTTATCTCTTGTGTCGCATGAATTAATGTTGTTGAATATTGAAGGTTTATGTGGATGTTTGCTTACTTTGTATTGTTTCAGTCACTGTTGAAATGTATGTCACGATATTACCAATTAGTAAACGAATGAATGAATGTTTAAAGCATTGTTGACATGTTATGCATGATTTTCATGGTTAATCTGCTAAGTTACAATATAAGTCGCACACTATTCATTATAAGTAGGGATTCAGTTGCATCGCACAGTTGCGCCAGTTGTTGAGTGGTTAAGGACAAGGTTGCATCGCGTGTCGATTGTGGCACACAGTTGCACCTCTATCACATAGTGGAAGACTCCATCCCTCCATATTTGTCGAGCACCTTGGCCGCGCACCAAGGTACTATATTCCCTCGCCAACTGCGAAAACATGGTTCTGGCAGTTACACATTAAGATATCTCGGGTGAGACTACGTCTGCCTTGCGAGTGTTGCCGACTGAGCTTGCTCTGTCGGGCCGATGTATTTTAGTGTCTTGTTGGTATTGTGTTGTTGTTGAACCTCAGGTCAAGACAAGAAGGAATATTAGGCCAACAAAATGCAATAAATGTATTATGCGTATACCAACATCTAATTAATCATCATAAAACATTGCATAGACCATCCTTCTCTTGGGTGGACTGGAAGGTCAAAGATTCAAAGGCTAGTCAAGTGAGATATTGGTCTTGGAAGACTTGAGTTACTCTTGGAGAAGAAGGGAAAAACATAGGCCTCTATGACGTTTGTTATTCAGACAAATAATAAGGAAGCAAGGTGTCTCACATATGGATGATGTGCTAGAAGATGGTACCCCTTTGACTTAAGCAAGTCCCCCTTTCATTTTCTTCTGCATAATTTTTTCTTTTATCTCACTCTTTTTCTTTTTTCTTTGGATTTTCGGTTTTCTTTCTTTTTCTTTTCTTTTCTCGTTTCTTATCATTTAGTTAGCTAATTACTAAAAGGTACAAGCCTTGGATTCCTTTTGGGCAGTAGTGCTGACACGACCTTAGCTCCACTACTAGAAACCATCCATATGTGTGACGGAGTTTCCACAGTAATGTTTGTTTATAGGAAATCAGATGAAATTCTTAATTCAAGGAATACTTACCCCTCTAGCCACCAACCAATTTCAAAGATAAGGGAACTTGTATTAAGTCTCGAGAGCACACTTCTAGCAAAGATACCAACATTAGCTCACACCCAATCTATGAGGATATACAAGTAGGATGGAATACAGGGTTGGATGGCGGTAATCCTAAGCACAGATTCAAACATCGATGGAAATCTAACGGGAATTACATAAGGCTTTGGGAAACCAACTCTCTTAGGGATAGAGTCAAACATCGATGATGATCCAACAGGAATCACATAAGACTTCGGAGACACCAAGGGATAACATGGAGGAAATCCTAACAAAGAGGTTACAAAGGGGGAAATCCTTGAGTCACTTAGTCATATCCAAATCTATGGGATTGTTCATAAGCAAGGGTGAAATGGATGAAAGGTGTAGAAGGCCACAAAATGGAACCAAGGAAAGATATTGCGACCTATGCAATGCTCCAAAGTATATTCCAAATAATTATATATACATAAAATGGACACTACTTATAACTACAATGTTATACAAAAATCCTACTCACATGCTCGTCAGAAGATTACTGTAAAAAAAAATTTACAACCAGACAATCAATCAATACAAACCATATATTCCATAAATAACATCATCTCGACATGCATCTGATACAAAACCGAAGTACAAGGATCCATCATAGGCAATATCAATAAGTGGTAACCGATACCCAAGCTCAAAAATCTCAAGGGCGTCACTACTCTACAACACTACCATGCTCAACAAAATTGATCCAACTTTGATTTTCTCTAGCAAAAATGAGGGTTTATCACCCTATACAATTGGTGGTACAATAGCATCCTTACATTCATTAATTATAACGTAAAAAGACCTACATGTTTCACCAATATAGGTAAGACAACAATAGAAAAGGGTGTGATATACACATTTTTGTAATTATGAATCAATCAAGTCCTTAATCAATTTGAGGAGGATCCTAATTGCACTGGGAGGTTGAAAGATAGTCTTAATATTGTTCTTTCTAAGATTCCTAGCAATATTTTTGGAGGTGCCTTGAACATAAGGGAGCAACACATTATGTTTAGCTTTGGAGACCTCTTTTGTTCACATGTTCTTGGATTCATACTAGCCTTCTAAAATGCCTACACAACCTACCATTCCTTGTAACCTCTATGATCAAGTGTATTCTTTCTTGGTCAAGGTGCTCGCCATCCAATATTCTTATCACTCGAGTAACCAAGGTGTTGATAACCCCTAATTTGTGTAAAGCATGATTATGAAATCCTTCATGAAGGTAATTGCCCATCGTGGTTTTTTTACGGTAAATTTGATGGGATAAAGATCCATCCACCTTTTTGGAGATGAGAACATCTAAGAAGGGAATGGATTTGTTGTCCTCTAATTCCATGGTAACTGAAAATATTTTGATTGACTATTAGGATGCTCCGTAAACGTGTTGAGATCATCCTTACCATGCAACCACTTCACATTAGCATCATCCACATATCTAACCCAAAAGTCAAGTTAAGGGGAGAAGATTCAAGGGCCTTGCTTTCAAAAAGCTCCATAAAAAATTGGCCACTACGAGGGATAGTGGAGACACAATAGCAACCCCACAAGTTTGTTCATGCAAACCTCCCTGGAAGGTAAAGAAAGTGGATCTAAGACAAATCTCGACTAATATGGCAGCCTGGAGGTTAGTAAATTGCTCAATTACTACCACGACTTCATCAATGGGTATCATAATGAAAAGAGATACTACATCAAGATTAAGTAGGATATCTTTATCCTTAACCTTGAGATTTTGGATCTTGTTAACAAAATGAGTTGAGTTTTTTACATATGAACTAGTATTAGCTACTAGTAGTTTAAGCTTATTATCTAAGTATTTGGCCAACATGTAAGTTGGAGATCCAATCGTCTCAAATATGGATCTAAGGAGAATGTTATTCTTATGAATCTTAAGTAACACATAAATTCTAGAGATGATTTCTTAATGGCTACCCTTCATGATTCTATTCAGAGGATTCTTACTTGTTTTCTTATAACAACCACTTGAGATCAAGGGGTTGTGCATTTTCTTCTCATTATCATCTTTGTTCATGACCATCATTGATCCTCCTTTATCTACTTTTTAGATGACAATTTGTCATTGCATCTTAGTTTCCTTGATGCTTCATTTCCTTTTTTGTTGATCTTTCGTGTATGAGGTTTTGCCCTTCTTAAAGTTAAACACACCTCTTGTCTTATTCTCTTAGGAATACTTTCACGTCAACGTTTAATGCCTACTTCAACATTGCAAATTATATCATCAACCGAGATCTTCCTAGGTGCAAGGGAAAACCCTAAGCCTCTCTCCAAAACACAAATAGAGTCATTATCTAGTTCCTAGGTGGATATGTTTATCGTGTTTCTAGACTTAATAGTCATTTTTCCCCAAGGCTTTCCCATGCTTGCATTGTTTATTACCAACTCATGATTAAAATCTTAGCTAGAGTTGATCACCTATCCAAGAGAAAAGTGAGGGACACTATGAATTTGAGAAAGAAAATAGATGTCTAAATAAGACTTATGGCTTGAAACTAAGCAAACCTTAGCTTCATGTCCTTTAAAATCCTACTTAATCTTAATATTATGTTGGAATAATCTTCCTCTAAGGTGGTGTTCTTTTTCCCTTTGTTATAATTTTTGCTTTGTTATAATTTTTACTTTATTTCATTTTTTTGTGCCTCCATTTTTTCTCTGTTTATCTCCCTTTTATTTCTTCTGACATTCCTCTTTTCTATTTGAATCTTCCTTCAATTTTGTTCAAAGCGTCTCTCTTTATCTTTACTCTTTATATATATGTGTGAGTGTTTGTGTGTGATATCTTAGTATCTACATAATCTATTTAATCCCTATATATTACCAATCACCTATATCATTTGTCTTTAAATTTTACTTTTTAATTGTGTGATATCTTAGTATCTATCTAATCTATTTAATCCTTGTATCATTTGTTTTTAAATTTTGCTTTTCAATTGTGTTTGACTGAATTTTGCATTCTTAAATAACGTATTGTATGTTCATTGTTTTCTCTCTTATTATAATATCTTTGGTAGATTATATTATTCATGTGTGCAAGTGTATGACTATAATCATTGCTTGATTTTTCTTACTGGTATCATCTTTGAAAATATATTATTTTCGGTATTTGTTTCTCATATATACATGGAAGGGTATTCATTCCTAGCCATATTTGCAATTCTGAAAATTTGACTACAAGTCTTCAAACACTGTCAATCAAAAAGTCTACTAACGAGATTGATGTTGTTAAGTTAAATCAATGGTTGAAACAGTTAGAAGTTTATTTCAGTGCTCATAACATAGGAGAAGAGCAAAAGATTTCATTTTCCCAACTAAAGTTAGAGGGCCATGCCCAAACATGGTGGGAAAATCACTGAGACACGCTTAGGCTAGAGAGTGATCCCCCAATAATTAAGTGGGAGGCGATTAAAACTCTCATAAGTCCCAAGTCCACCCTATTGAATCTGAAGAGGACTAGTGGATCTGTTGGCAATACTTCCAACATAAGCAATAGCAAAGTGTGTAAGAGTACACCACCAACTACAGATTAAAAACTACTATTCTGTTGGGTATATCTTTTAAGGACATCAGTCATTTGTGGAGGCAAGTGATGCTCGTCAAACCTAAGTCAGTTGATGATGCATGTGTGCAAGCACAATATATGTAGAATATAAGTAAGACTAAAGGACAACCAAGTGGTTCCAATCATAACGGATTGTTATAAAATTTGTCATCTATTTTTATATTTATTGTGGAAAAGTAGATGACAAATTATATAATGATCCATTTTAGATCATTTGCTCTTGAGTTTATCCAAGATCCATATCCAATGCCGAAATCCATATCCATTTGGAATCAACCTTGAATCCTTGGTATGAAAAGCTAGTCTTCAAAGTTCTAAACTGTGAGGGGAAGGAATAATGTTTACATAATTCTTTGCACTTGATTCACCTTAATATGGTAAATGGAGGATTTCTGAATGTTGGTCTCCATTCATGTAGCATAAAAAAACAAGTTGAGTACTCTCCCCAGGGGTCTAAGCTTTGCTACAACTCCATTTGGTTAAGGTCTCCACAAGCCCCCCGCCTTTAAGACTTGTGGGCCCTCTTTGAACTGTTTTTTCAATTCTGTCTTCATTTTTCATGAATTCCTTTGCTTGTGCATTTGATTAGATTCTTAATGTAGAATATGCTGGACTTTGAGTTGGGTCCTATAATTAGTCTTAGTCATGAGCATCTTTAAAGAGTACTGCAATTTATGATTTAGTCACAAAAGCTTGCATTTCCTCTTAGGGAACTGAGGGAACTTTGAAAACACTTGTGCAGTCTACTTACAAATTTTCATTTAAAATGGTGTTTTTAAATTTATTTTTCCTTCCTTTGAGCTAAAGACTTCAGAACTTTTGAATTTAACTTGGAAAAGCAAAAATTTGACACTTTGGCGCTTGTTCAAAATTCCGTCCTAAAAGTGCCCCAAAACACTTTCAGCCCGAGTTCCAAACTAAGTCTGGAGCCAGTTCAAGTTCTTCGCTGAGACTACCGGGTGGATTCCCAAACTTCGTTCGGAATTTAGTTCTCAAAATATCCCAGAAACACTTTCGGATTGACAATTCAACCTTTTTCGAAGTGAGTTCAAAGTTTCGCCAAAATCTTCGGCGGTAGATCTTCGGTCCTATTTTCAAAGTAAGTTTCAGACTTGCGCCTATCTGAATTCAATCCCTTACCACATGCACCTGATTCACATTTTGCGTCATCGGATCATTCATTCCCTGTTTACCATATTAACCATGAAGGCTAAATGAATTAAAAAGATATACAGCAAATCCACTCTTCGAGTTGTATGCATAACTGATGAGAGAACTTCGAATAATATGATCATCTCAGTTTAATTAATATTAACCACCTGGATTGTTAGAGTCCAAACCCCTTGCCATCAGCACATATTACAGAGAGAATCTCCATCAAACTACTGTAAGTTTTCACTAATAAGTCCTAGAATTTTATTCTGATCTCAGGACCACTAGTACATGTATAACATAAAAAAAAAAATACTTTCAAATCAGACTGCACAATCAAGATCCAGCATATCAGAATAACTTATTCAGATACATTCAAATTTTATCAGTCATGCCTACTAAAATATCTGGTAATCTCTTCCAGACCTTGAAGTGATTTGGAAGGATGAGCTGCAAATACACCCCATTTAAGTAATAAAGTAGACACGGAACTTTTCTATCTATTCCAGAGAAAATTCACTGACTTTTCACCCTCTTGGGTGTTCTGTGTGTGTATGTAAAACACTAATTTAAGAGTGCTTCTATATCTGAAGATTTTGAAACTGCACTGCCAGTTTGCATTCAGTAATCTTTAGAAAATGTAGCGATGTGACACATAAATTACACCAAATCTTCACAGATCTATGCTGAAAACAAAAACTATTGGACTTTGACATTCATACTCGAAATTGGTCCTTGAAAGAAAGTTTCAAAAGCATAAAAAGGATAAATAGTGGTATGTGTTGCAGAAGTACTTATAAATAAAAATTGCGATATGTAAACAAGTTACTTATGAAGGACGGAATATACTGGCTGTGAAAAGTAAAACAGCAATAATTCAGTGACAAATCATTGAACAGCTGCATTCTTATAAACACAGTGAGGATCACAATAATAGCCAAAAAGTTGAATCATCAATGTACAAGATAATACCAAGACGATGTTTATCCATCTCTCAAAATCGAGCATTGCACATATAATCCCAAAAGTCCTGCCATGGATCCATCTGAATATATAAGTTGTGAAGAAAGTTTCCTCCAGGTGGTATCAACCTGTGGACCTTCCTGCCTCAGCTTCAGCTTGCTGCAATTGCACAAGCCTTTCAGCCCAGGCTCTCTCCCTTGCAACAGCAGCCATTTTGCTCTCTATCTTTTTAATCGCTTTCCTTCTTCTAGCTCCGGCCAATTGGTCCTTCCGTTTTTTAGCTTCTCCCTGAAAATCACAGGTCACTACTGGAGTACGAATATTGTTGAGTGCAAAAGAAAGCTGTTCACAATTTCACCTAACGCACTTTAAAAATAAAACTATAGCTTTAAAACCTTTAGCCATCAGAGCCACAAAATTAAAATGGAAACAACAATACAATTAACTTGTTCATTGCAGAACCTCAATGGTACTTTTATCCACTAGTCAGTCTCATCATGTCTCAATATATTCCTAAAGAAAAAAGAACGAAAACAAAGCAGAATGTCACCAATTTTCACGACAAAACAAACAAGAACAATACTAAAGTTAGGAAATAGGAGAAGAAAACAAATCTTGTAGCACAGGACAACCATTTTTAGGTTCTTTGAGTAAATGCAGCATCTATAAAAGCCAAATGACTAATCTCGTGAAAAATCAAATTCTCAGCTAAATACCCAAACAAAAGCCACTCTAGAATGCTTCTAGGCTAATGAGTAAATGTGCTGATTCAGCTAAAGTTTCAAGCCTTCAACCCAATTTTAAACAGAGGTAAATACTGTCCAACCAATGAAAAGATGGTTAAAGATAAAGATAACGGCCAATCAAATGGATCAAAGGGTAGGAAACATGCCATAAAGAATAAGAAGCACAAATTGTAAATCCGATTATACTGGCTAGCAAATGTGCTCCCTGTTCAAAATAGAGGATACACAGTGCAATCAAATATAATTAACTCCACACAGCATGTCAAGGACACAGAAATATATATGACAAATTAATATAATCCACTAATCATGTGTTTCAACTTTCATACAATGGCCACAGTAGGACCAAATATAATTAACTCCACACAGCATGCGAAGGAGAGATTTATATGATAATCACATAATTTAAATAATCGTGTGTTTCATACAATGTGTACAAAATTTAAAGTCATGACGTTTCAGGGCACACCCCTAATAATACATAGCAAGATTAATGATAATATAACTTGACACTAAGTCAATATTATTTAACACTGATACCCCCCCTTAAGCTTGACTTGGGCACAAAAATGGGACAGTATTATTATCCCCCTTAATGACAAATATCAAAAATCAAACCATGGTGAGCTGGATCTGTACTCAAAAAACACTAACCTAAACTATAGATCATTAGTGCTGAAAACACCAATCAAAGTTTATGCTAGCAGTACTTTAGCCTACCAACACATGTTGCTGATAAATAAAACAGCAAACATGCTAATCTGGCCACTAAAAACAGCATTTGCAATTTCCTGTTCTGAAAAAACAGAAAGCAAAACTACAGCTCCAAAATTCAAATTCAAAACCATATAATGGTGCACCCTGCTTCCGCTTTAAAAACTAGGAAAAAAAGAGGTACAATGGATCTGGAGGCATGCACAACAGCACCTACACCAGCAGTAAGAACTCGAACCCTAGTGCATCTGGCTGCATGGATAAACGAGCCAAAAGGGAAGTGTTCTCCTAGAGATATGCACCCTTCATTAAGATAGAAAACCTCATGCATGAATGCCCCTTCTTAGGGAATTGTGCCCTCTACTTGTGCATGCAAAACTAATTAAACCAAAACACTGATTTAGAACTGAATTGCTGAAAATAAAAAACATCTAAAACAGGATATAAACAGGCGATGAAGCATGCATGCACCTCTCTCTCTCTCTCCATAAATCCTAGTGCACCCTAAACTGCTGTACGAGCTACCAATGAAAAGCGTGTTGCATCTCTCTACAAAACCCTGCTGTATGGACTGCTATGTAGAAGGAAAGAGCTTTGTCCGAGCTACATAAATAAACTAACACTCCCTTTTAGCGAGGAAAGTGTTCTCCAACACACCAAGCCTCTCCCTAAACATCTCAAAGTTCTCCTTTGCCAAGGGCTTTGTCAAGATGTATGCAACGTGCTGAGATCTAGGAATGTACTGACGAACCACTGCTCCCTTCTGAACTCTTTCTATGATGAACTGGTACTCGATCTCAATATGCTTGAACCGATCATGAAACACTTGATTCACAGAGAGTTTGATACAACTCTGATTGTCATGGTAAATCACAGTAGTGTCCAAACTATAATCTGCCAACTCTGCTAATAACTTGCAAAGCCAAATGGCTTCACAACTATAGCAAAGTTGGCTGCCATATACTCTGCCCCCAATGAACTAAGTGCCAATATGCTTCCTACTGAGCAAAGAAGCCATACTTGAACCCAATCTAGATTCTAAAGTAGCACCCTGAAGTGCTCTCGCCACTAGCACCTGCCTGCCCAATCAGCGTCTATAAACCCATGAAGCACCAACTCTCCATCACCAACATACCTTGGACCAAAATGCGGTGTGTCATTCAACTGCCAGAGCATATGTTTTGTAGCAACGCAATAAACATGCCTAGAGACTACCATATTGACTCAAGGTGTTGAATACAAAACAAATGCCAGGTCTGGTATTTACCAGATACATGAAGGAACCTGTGAACTACTTATAAATAAATGGATAAACCAAATCTGAATTTGAATCAACAAATGACTTCAGATTTTCTACCATAGGTGTAGCCATCAGCTAACAGTGCATCATCTAAAATCTCTTCATAATCTCAACTACATAATTGCCCCATCCAAAGAAAACCTCAATTGTACATTGCCACACTTCTAGACCCAAGAAATAGTGCATCAAGCCTATGTCCTTCATGTCAAATTCAGTCACTAGCTTTGTCTTGCACCATGCTATGAATTTATCTAAACTCCCTATAATTATAAGATCATATGGACACAAGACTAAAACAAGCAAATTAAAATCATCAACCAAACTGTAAAGATTAGAACATGCATTTGTCTTAGTAAAACCCAAACTTGAAAGATAGTCATCAATCCTACAGTACCATGCACATGGTGCTTGATTCAACCCATAAATGGCCTTCAACCTACAAACATGGGCCTTATGAACATGCACCTCAAAGCCTCTTGGCTGATTTATGTACACCTCCTCAATCAAACCATTAAGAAATTTTGTCTTCGCATTCATTTGATATAAATGCCAACCAAAGACTTTTGCTAAAGACATAATGAATCTAAGGAGGTATACCTAACAGCAAGAGTAAATATCTTTTCATATTCAACTCCCTCTTTCTGGAATAACCCTCTAGCGAAAAACCAAGCTTCAAATTGCTCTCACCTGTTGCATGCTTAACCTTGTACAACTATCTAGAATCAATCCCTAACCCCTCTGATCTAAGCACAATCTCCCACACATCATTCTTCATGGAGTTGTGCTCCACCATAGCATCTTGCCAAACCTATTGACTTACTGCCTCATCAAAACCAAAAGCCCTTACATGAATGATGGAAGACATCAAGGCCACACCATTCCAAAACTTCTTGGAAGGATGACAAACCCAAAATGAAGTCCTCAGAGCTCCAACTTGCTCTTGTATCTCTGGGTGAGCCACCTAGGCTTTTTGGTTGAATTGGACAGTAAGGAGGCATCCCTTGCACCTCATGAATCTTGTTGATTTGTATCTGGTTTTGCTGAAATGTACAGATCAAGCTTTTGGGCAACAAGCTCCTCTACCTCCTCAGTCACAGCTGGAGATTCTTGAAACTTGGAGAACCATCCATCCCCATCAAACTTACCATCTTTACTCACTGTAACCCACAAAGATAACCTTCCTTTTCCCATCAGGAACATGAATGTAAATAGGACAATAGAAAACACGAAGATGTGCTACCTAATGCTTCTCAAATATGAATGCCTCTGCTAGTTTCTTGTCCTTCAAACTCTGTGAGGACAATTGTTCAAAATATAGACAATTGTAAGTGTTAGGTATAACTCCCGATTCAATGTTATTCCAATGCCAATGCATATATTTATACATTTCAGGCGGTGGTTGAGATTCCGACCGGCCTATCCATATTCCTACGTAACTGTTCCGCGTCCTATT
>LPNX010180793.1:557414-612310 GCA_001517045.1 Pseudotsuga menziesii | reverse complement strand
ACTGAAGGGAGATGGCCAAACCACATTTCATGTGGAGTCTTGTCATCAAGAGCATTTGATGGACTTCTATTTCTCAAATATGTTGCACATTTTACTGCATCGCCCCAAAACATTAGTTTTACATTCTTGAAAAACATCATTGAGCGAACCATATTCATTATGGTTTTATTCATTCTTTCTGCTACACCGTTTTGTTGAGGATTGTAGGGAACTGTAGTCTAATGTGCAATTCCATGTTGGCGAAGATAATTTTCAAAAGCATTTGAAGTGTATTCTTTCCCATTATCAGTATGAAGTGTACCAATTTTTTATTGTGCTTGTTTTTCAATCAATGCATGAAAGTCTTTGAATGTTTGAAATGCTTCTGATTTTGTCTTTAAACAGTAAATCCAGCACATTCTTGAGTAGTCATCAACAAATGTCATAAAATACTTATTCCCATTTGCTGAAGGAGTTGGTATTGGGCCACACAAATCAGAATGTACTAATTCTAATTTCCTACTTACAGCAGCATTCCTTTTTATACAATATGTGGAGGCATCAGAAGCTAATATATTAGTGTGCAAAGGATATAAGTGCACAAAAAATCAAGTACCAGACTATATACTCCTGCAAAATCAAGTGATTAGCAGCAGCAATTGTCTGGATCGCAGCAACAATCTTCACATTCAGCTCCACGCAGCTCCACTCAGGCAGCTCTTCAACTTGGTCGCAGATGTGATATGCTGATAGGTATTATGCAGTCTTCAATATATGAGATCAATCGCAGCCAGCAGGCTCCAGCATAAAAGATAGGTTTTATGCAATATGATATCAATCACATAAGAATGTCTCAAATCTCAGCATCCATTACACAGTCTCAAATCACAGCATAAGTATGATATACCAATCAGCAATATTAAAATACTTCTTACAGCCACTTCTTACAACCTTCAACGCTTCAAGCATTATATATCAGTCAGCGATACCATGGTAAATTCGAGGTCCATAACAACAAATGCATGCCAGTTTTATCCAGTAGGGCATGTTAAAAAATTCTGATAACTGTTCAGGCATTCAATTCAGATATACAAATTTAATTTTTGACTCATTGTGCCTTAAAAACCCATTCTGTACGAATGCATCCTAGGGTTTAGGTATTTGCTGAATTTTTGCAAAGATTCTACAACTAAAGTTCAAACTGCAAATGCAGTTTATTATTAACTGCCATCTCTGATACAAATGAGCAACCATGCACTGCAATCATGTCCAAATTCTAAGAACGGCCGTCCTTTTCTTACAGTACTGAACCCCCACTAGCACTTACATGTGAGAGTAATGGCCACTAAATCGTGGAATTGAAATCGCAGCTCTGGATTTCACCAAAAACTCGCAGCAGAAAGATTTAGAAAATGGATTGGCTCATTTGCACGGAAGCCATACAATAATTAGGTTTAGAACTTGCATGAGCAATACATTCTAGAATAGAACGCGTCCCAGTCTTCAATCTACTCCACACAGCCAGCTCAGTCAACGATCTCAGGCTCTGGAGAAAAAACTTGAGTCTCCAACGGTCTCCACCGGTCTTCACTAGGCAGAACGTCCATTGAACACTCAGCGCACAGCTTTCACCATTCACGCAGCTTCACCATTCAACGCACAGCTTCTCTTCACGCAGGCAGTCTCTTCTTCAATATTAACGCAGCTCCAGACTTTGGTTCTAAGACAAGGGGGCGAGAAGGAAACCCTAATAAACAGTAAGTGGCATATAGATCATTTGATCATGTGATCTAATCACGGTCATACCATATCTGAAGGTTGGAGTCGAGTCAGCCATGGCGGATAAGAGATGAGGCTGCAGCACTGCAATATTACTTGAATTGAGAGAATTGAAAGCGTATAAAGAATGAAAAGTCGGGGACTGTGGCAGGCACGTGAGATAGAACTGCAAGATAAAATTGGTGCCTCAGAAAGCTAAACGGCATGCAGGCAGACGCACCAGGGTTCCAACACAGCCTTCACGCAGGCAGCAGGCAGCAGCTCCACACTGTATGAGAGCATCAGGCATACTTCAACGCAATCTGCAAGAATACTCAACGCAGATATTTTGCAGTCACGATAGCAGCCTTCAAGTTGCGATTAGGGTTTCCAATACCAAGCTCCAATACAGCTCCCAGATTAGGGTTGACACATAATTTGCAGGAGTTATGGGAACGACTACACCATCAATGTAGCAAGCGGATAAAAAATTAGGTCAAGCAGCAAGAGATACCAACTCCACGCACACTCTTATATGGGAATATCTTCAATACGCAGCATGGAGAATATCTTCAATACGCAGCATACACAACAGAAGATGAATGGAGAGCGTGGTTACAACTTAGGGTTAGGTATACATCAAACGTATGAGCAGAAAACGCACATAATGAATGCGCGCAGGGGCAGACTGACTGAGCATGCAACCTGAAAGAGCAGACTGGCAACAGGCAGGAGTTATGGCAGCGCTCTGATACCACTTGTTAGGTATAACTCCCGATTCAATGTTATTCCAATGCCAATGCATATATTTATACATTTCAGGCAGTGGTTGAGATTCCGACCGGCCTATCCATATTCCTACGTAACTGTTCAGCTTCCTATTCTTTATTTATTTATTTACAATATTATAATCCCTAACGGATTATATTCTAACAGTAAGACATGCTTTTGCCCAAAGACACATGGGCAAATCTAGATCATGAATCATAGACATGGCTGTCTCTATGATGGACTTCTTCTTCCTCTCTGCAACCCCATTCTATTGAGGGTTGTAGCACATTGTCAACTCCTTGAATCTTGCTTGCTTGCAGAAAGTGCCAAACTCCTTAAGAGGTATACTCCCCTCCATTGTCAAACCTTAATACCTTAATCTTCTTCCCTATCTAATTCGCTACAAGAGCCTTAAACTCTTGAAGCTTCTCGAAGACCTCATCCTTGGTTTCCAAGAGGAATCATAAATAAATGACACATAATAAATATATTGTATTACCTTATAAGGAAGTTGAAGACATGGTTTCACATAAATCTAAGAGGATTAGGTCAAGAATTTCTCGTGACCTATGCTTGCTACTAAAAAGAGCAACATTCACATGCTTGTCAAGTGCATAGATCTTGCACACTTCTATCTTCTCAAAGATCCCCCTAGGCTAGTTCCAAGTGAGTTCTCATCAACATTGAGTGGAATTTGAGCACCATATACCATGAGAATAGGTTATGTCAGATCTCCCATATACAGAAAATAGAGATAGAGGAACACTTCATTTTCAAATGTCCCCACTATTATGAAATAGGTGATCGATTCCATTGCTTGTTCAAGGAATTCCATAACTCCCTCCACTTTTATTTTGGTATCAAAACCAACGATGCCTAGCACTAGTTAGTAGAAACCCTCAAGCTCAAAGCTCACATCCTCGAACCCCCCTCTCGACAAGACACTGCTCAAAGAATTACAACTTTCTTCTTAGTGCTCCCAAATAGAGGCACCAAGAGGGAAGCAAAGTGGAGCACCATTCCAACTCCCAAATATGTCAAACCCAAATAGTCAGCCCAACCTTCGAAAATGAGACCCATGTGTAGTAGTCGTAAGGGGTCTTGAGACAATTCACACCAAACTAATTGGCAACACCCTTCTACCAGGCCCCGATAGTGGGTCACCTCTTGCAAACAAAGAGCCATCCCCCGAAACAAATCCATCTCCTCCAAACAGCTTTCTATACACACTTTCTTTCTTTCGGCCTCGAATGTTAGGAGAGCTTCCATTTCAACTTTAGAGGATGACCCCCTCTATCTTTCGCCTAACGACAAGCATTTGGAGCATTGAGTCTCTTTTCCTCATACTCATCTCAAGAGCATTGTATTTCCTCTTTTTGGCATTATGGTATCCATGCTTAGACCTTTTTGGGCAACATCAATTCTTGCTTTTATAGGAATGACCTTCACAATCCCACTTTGTATCACCACTTGTATTGAGCAATCATGTTGACCTACCTTTGGCCATTTATTGGACATTAGTAAACTTACCTTGTCTTATCAACCTTGAAGTTCGACAATCCCTACACCATGTCCTTCAAGATCAACAATTCTCCATAGTGCAAATGAACTAGTCTCTTGTACCAAAACCTAACCAGGATCAAGCCATCTCTTTCAGATGAGGATTTGTTGATCATCAAGCTTAGTCATATATCCTAGGTCTGGCATCACCGAAACTAAAAGGAGATTTTTTAGTTAATCCAAGTACATACAAAACACCAATAAGCTCATGGATATCATCTAAAGGCATCTAGAATGAGTTGGAACTCTTTCCTATCACTAGATACATGGCAACATCACCAATTTCCACTTGCACGCTTGCCTTCTGCTTGAAAGTTTTTGAAAGAAAACCCAACCCGGTTTCAAGCCTTTTGGCTTCTCTGCATGGTTTAATGCCCAACCCTTCAATGCATAAATTTTTAATAAAATTTAACTTGACTAAAAAGCATGAAGCTCTTTTTCTCAATTTTAGACAATTCAAAATTTTTCTTTTCTACTGGGGAATTTAAAACTCAAAAAAATTCAGACAGTCAAACACATGAAAAATAACACACTTGTTTTTTACCAATGGTCCAGGATAAAACGCCCAAGGGAAAACCTCTTTTCAGAGAGAGATTTTATTATTTTTCAAACAAATTTTACAAACCCAAAACAGCAGTACTTATCTCAATCCTTCCTCGAAAAACGTGTCAGAAACTCTCAGACAAATCTGTGCCACGTGTGAAACTGTGCGGTCTGGTACGGTCTAACAGTGTATGTCCTGCAGCCATAAATGACCTCGATAATCGTGCCCAGTACGGTCTCTAACAGCAGCATTAATTGATGTACGGCCCTTCTAGATTTTTGTGCAAATTGTATGGACATGTATTGTACGGTACAGTACAGTACTCCTCGATTTTTGTGCCAAATTTATCTGGAAATTTTGTACCCAAAATTTCTTGGGAAAATGTGCCCACTTCAAATTCTAGAAATTTCTCTCTCTTGGTTCAAATTCTCTTCACACCCTCACTCTCTCTGTTTCTCTTCCTCTCTCCAAAAATCTCTTTTGGAAATGATCACAAATGAATCAACTTTTGCATTGCCTTAGTCCGTTTTGTTCATGGTAACTTCCCTGTCAATCTAACAGTCAAGATTAGATTAGATGAAGGGTTCACACTAAATGCTCTATTAAATAATAATTAAATGACATTTAGTGCACCTCATGTCATTTAATAAAGTTGAGCAACCCCATTTTATTTAATCACTCACTTAACTTTATTTAAATGTGAACTTCGGAAAATATCATTACTTTGCGTTCTTAATAAAGTCACTTTAAAATTCTAAAGTGTTTCTCACTTTATTAAATGCACAAGACTAAGAGTTACAACATTTAAGTGTCCTTGTCTACCCCAAGGCAAGTCTAGGTGGACAAACACTTCCTTGGTAACTTTTCAACACTGCTCTTAAAGTTCATAGATGACCCTCTTGTTAAAGGTCATATGTTTGAAGGATCCATTGTCCACATACCATCCAACACAATACACAGTGTTGGGTGAAATGCATGAGACCATGTAGAAGTGTGTTTGAAACTTGGATGAAAGCTCACCACTCCACCTAGTGCTTTTGCACTCCCTACAAACTACTTTTGTTATTGCTACTTGCCCTTCCCCTTCTTCTCATGACACTAAGAAGCATATTGGCCAAACTTCTTGTTGTCGCCTTTCACACACCTGGGTTACGTGGCAGAAATCTTCAAGCCACTCGGCGTGTCCTTGGGGGCAAGTCTCGAGTCAAAGTTGTCACCTTGTTCTTGACTCCTCCGTTCAGGCTAACTCCTAACGAAGCCAAGGGGGGTAGACCCTATTAAATTACTAAGGCTAATTACTTAGTGTGATGATGTTATATTGATTAAGTTGTTTAGGAGTTTTTTGAAATTAACCAATGGAAACAAAAGATAACAAGATGCAAGATTTATAGCAGATAAGCACATTAATGACACTCAATATATATATTATCGAAAGAATTGATCAAATAAATCACCAGTGCCTTAAATGGAGTCAACAAAGAAAATAATGTGCTTGCATGCGCTTGAAAGAATGTTTTGCAAATGTCTCTTGGTAGATTTTAAATTAATGTGGAATGTGAATGAATTAAATTAGGCGAAAAAGGGGACTCCAGATATACCCGAGGGGTACTAGGAGTATGTCCAAAAGTGAACTTTCACGGCTACCCACAAGGTGTTTGTGGGCTGGAACGGAGTCTCGGAGACTATTGTTCGTAACGCACCTGTCAGGGTGTGACAAAGATCGGCACCTTGAGGTCACTTTCCAATTGTTTCCACTCCTTTGGGTATTTTGTCACCGTTTACAGTTCGTTCAAGGCGTTGGATTTTCACCTGTTGGTTTGTCAATTTGGGAGGTGAAGACTAATTAATCTAGTCACTCAAGTGCTTTTGATGCAGCTTGACTGATCGAACGAACCGCAACCAGGTACAGAGCATACACACTGGAGTCTTTGTTATTTTTTAAAAGAGGTGTTCTTATTAAAAAGAAACCCTCCAGGAACCTCTTTCGATCCAAGTGGATCTCAATCGAGGAATCAAGGAGGGGTTGATTTTATTATGATTATTAAAGCAATTAATGATAGCGAATGAAGCATAAACGATTAAGCAAACCACAATTTTCTAGTTAGACTACCACGACCCTTTCTTCATCTTTCGGCACAAAAGGAGGCTCGTGGGGTAAGTATTAAAAGTACTTTGAAACCACCAGATATGGAATATGACAATGATTACAAGTCAAAGTATACTACCCCTGCAGATTAGAACTACACTAGATTGAAAAAATGTAAAAAATGACACGAACGTGAATCCCCCGAGGGGGGATGGTGAAAGAGCTTATTCGAAGAGATTTTTCTTTTTATTAGCAGCAATTACAATATCATCAAACTGAAATTAATCCACTTGGTCCTTGTACAGAATGAAACCAAAGGTTTACAAATTGAGAAATTTTGAAATTTTGGGAAGACGAAGACCCCTTAGGCGGTTTTGAATGGTCCAAAAATGCTTTCCGAACAGCACCTCCTTTTTTCTGTTATACCTGCTAAAAATCAGCAAGCTTATCATAGTTAAATATGCCCAAAAGTACTTTTGGATGAACACACTTTTTACCCAAAAGATCTAAGTTAAAACTAGTTTTTAAAGAAGCAGAAAAAGAACCAAGGAAAGCAAGGATCTTGGCCTGCTTTTGGGGCAGCCAATATGAAGCACTTAAATTGTTGAATATAACTTTTTAGATTCTAAGGAAACAACCATGCATTCAACAAGCTTTAGATCTACTTTCACAGCCTTGTAAAATGACAATTTTCCCTAAAACTAGATCTAGAATGCTTGTAAAATTTCTTTAGGAATGAGATCTAATTTATGAGCTTTAAGGCAGCAAGATCTATGTAAAATGAATTCTGAAATTGATAGATCTAAACAATTTTAAAGCTGCAAAACAAGTAACCGGACGGATTTTAAAAAAAATTGGAGGAAGAGGAAAACAAGAGCGCTTGTTGCTGGAATGGATCTGCAAAAAAGACTAGTTAGTGGAATGCCGAGGGACAATGCCTTCATAAAACAATCGGATGCCCAGTGGAGTCAAGCTAAATCCACAGTTCGTCCAACCCCTGCTACCTGAAAACTAACAAACAATCCTGCACAAAAAACCTTATGAGATCTGGATAGAGATATATGAAAAAAGAGAGGGATTACATGCAAATAAACTTATTTAAACATGTATAATCTGAATCTTCAAACATATATGCTATGAGATATTGAAAAACAAGTAATCTTACTTGCCCAACTATACTCCTATTGATTCAGCTGAATCATTCAAGCCAGACAATATTCAGATGCAGAAATTGAGAGAAAGACACCGGTAACAACAAAAGCTGCAAGACAATGTTAATTCCACACACATAGAGCATATTACACCGTTTTTACCTCCAAAGCTTCACTTTATTCCAATAGCAAAAGATATTACACAGTATTACAACAGCAATTGCTCCTCAATCCAACTCTCACTAACTCGAAAAGGAGGCAGCCATGCTTTATTTATACAAAAAATTGAAACCCCAGCCCAGAGGGGGCGCAAATCCCAAGGAGATAGACAACTGCAGCCTAAGTCACCGGGTTCGTCGTTTTTTTCCCTTGAAAATCGAAAATCGGCGAATATTTAAGTCAGCCGAATTTTTCCTTCAAGTTCGACGCATTTTATTCCAAACTCGGCGCCATATATTCTCCATTGTGAAGTCGTCCTGTATTCTCCACTGATGTCGTCGTGTATTCTGGACTAAAGCCGTCGTGAAGCATTGAAATCGTCAATTCTCTCAATGTGTGTGAAATCCGTGGCTAGCTTTCCACACTACGCAGAGGGTCGTCGCTGCTGTGAATTCGAAAAGAGGACACAAGCAGACTTGCAAAGGAAGACAGTCGCAAACTCCCCAGGGTCGATTCCATTGAGTTGTGAATGACGAGCTTATTCCATTGAACTGTGAATGACGGGCGACCGACTCTAGTGGCGGCCGGTGGCTTGTTTTTGCATTCAAATAATTTATTTGTTTTAGGTTCATATAATTAAGTTATTTTTTATCATTAAACTTGTTTGTTGCTTGTGATGTTGGACATAAAATATTAATAATTTTATTATTATTAATATTAAAAAACCTAATTAATATTATTTCTCATCTCAAATTTTATTATATATACTTAATTTTATTATATATATATAGTAGTATACTAAAACCAAATTAAGGTTAAAACTAAATTATTAAAACTAATATTAATATTAACATAATACTATAAAATGTTAAATATTAATATATTTTTTTTAATTTTATAGTCTCTCGAATTTAATGCCGAATTTTATCACCAAAATTTTCATTGTCGAATTTTAGACAAATTTCAAAGTCGTCGAACTCAAACATGAATTCGAACCAGGTGACTTAGACTGCAGCTGAAGGAGAGTCCATTAAAGCCTGATCTGAAGCTGAAATGGGCTTCCACTAAGTCTAACTGTCAATCGGAGCGATGACTGAGCTGACACATCAACCTGCTGACTGAATCATCAACCACAGAGCTTCCAGAAGAGCCCACACGTGTGGAGGAGAGAGAGAGAGGGCGCAATTCCCCATAAAGGAGGCTAAAGTTCAACTCTGGATCTGCCCTAATTAGCTCCTTCAGTCAAGGAATTGCAATCTCTGGTTAATCTGGTGCCGATAAGACTGATTTCAATCAAATCGGTTGAGAATCCTTTGATCTAGGATTTTGGATTTGCTCCATTATTCATCAATTTATCAATTAAAATAATCAATAATTGATTTTTTGGGGCTTTCTGACCTGAGTGATAGAAAATCACTCAAAACTTGGAAATAGTGGGTATATAGGTTTACATGGTGCTCTTAGCTTGAAAATGAGCACCCCCATGACTGAAACTAATTATTGAACCCACTTTTATTACAAAACCAATTTTTCCAATTAGTCTATTAAAAATAGCCTACGTTCTGTAGAAAAATTAAAAACCTAGGGAGACTTAGACATGTTCATATGACTCGACAATAATGCCTAGTGTTACCACCTAAGTTGTACTTAGTGGTTTTTTATCAAGTGAGCCTAGTGAATCGGACAAGGATAACTTGTTCGGACTTCAGAAGACCTTCAGTCTTACTTCTGGGAAGCTTTGTTGTACTATATCACATGTTCATACCCCATGGAGGAATTGTAATAAATGTTCTACCATGATAGTATCTGTAAAAGACTCGGTCTCTTAGACTTTATTTGTTAATTCGATCAGCCCAAGGTGTTTTTTCCCTTGGTTATTATTGGTTGTTTGAATAAACAAATAATAATTTCTGAGTTTTTCACTCCATACCTCCAAAGTTGGGGTGGTCGGCTTGGCATTTAGGCCTACTGAGGTTATTAGAGTCTATGTGTCAATGTATAAACATGCTAGGTGTTGTCGCCTTTCACACACCTGGGTCACGTGGCAGAAATCTTCAAGTCACTCGGTGTGTCCTTGGGGGCAAGTCTCGAGTCAAGGCTATCACCTTGTTCTTGACTCCTCCGTTTAGGCTCAACTCCTAACCAAGCCAAGGGGGGTAGACCCTATTAAGTTACTAAAGGGAATTACTTAGTGTTGTGATGTTTAAACTGACTGAGTTATTTAGGAGTTTACAATTTAACTATAGATAATCAAAGATGGCAAGATGTAAAAGATGAACACACGAAAGCACAATGCTGAGACACAATATATATATAAAGTAAGAAATTAACCAATGCCTTAGAATGGAGTCAAAAATAGAATCAATATGCTTGCATGTGCTTCGAGTGAATGTTTTGCGATTGCCTCTTGGTACGTTTTTAGTTAAGTTTGAAGTGTGAGTTGATTAAAATTAGGCTAAGGTAGGACTCCAGATATACCCGAGAGTACTTGGAGTATGTCCAAAACTAAACCTTCACGGCTACCGGCAAGGAATATGTGGGTTGAAATGGAGTCTCTGGGGATATTGTTCGTAACGCACCCGTTAGGGTGTGACAGAGATCGGCACCCCGAAGTCACTTTTCAATAAGTTCCCACTTTCTTTGGGTATTTTTCCACCGTAAAGGTTTGATCTAGGTGTTGGATTTTCACCTGATGGTTTGTCGATTGGGGAGAGTGAGTCCTAATTATACTAGTCACCCAAATGCTTTTGATACAGCTTGACTGATCGGACGAACCGTAGCCAAGTGCAGAGCATACACACTGGAGTTTTGTCAATTTTAATAAGTTTTAAACTGAGTGTTCTTGTTTAAAAGGAAAACCCTCCAGGAACCTCTTTCAATCCAAGTGGATCTCAATCGAGGAATCGAGGAGGGGTTAATTTTAAAATTGCTGATAAATAAAAGATGAAAAATAAAACAAATACACAATTCTGGTTTTCTAATTAGTCCTACCACGAATCTCTTTCCCCTTTCGGGTCAATCGAGAAATCGTGGGGTAAGTATTATGATTACTTTGAAATGTAAAATATGGAGTATGATATTAATAATGAACTAAAGTATACTACCCTGCAGATTAGATCAATTCTAGTTTAAAAAAAAAATAAGCAGAAAGCGACGAAAAGGACACCGATGCAAATTCCCCCAGGGGGGATGGGGAATGGGCTCGAAAGAGCCTATTCCAAAAATGATTTTATTTATTAATGGTTACAGTATCAGAGGACTGATATATCAGAAACTTCTTGGTCCTTATACAGGCTGAAACCAAGATTTTACAACTTTGCAAAAATTTTAAGATTTTGGTGAAAAGGGAGACCCCTGGGGGAATTTGAACGCTCCTAAGGCCACTTCAGACAGCAGCTTCCTTTCTTTTCTGTCAGACCTGCTAAAAGACAGCGAGCATGTTAGAATAACAAACACCCAAAAGCACTTTAAGAGAACCTTTGGATCGATCTACCTTATCTAAAAAAAAATGAAGTTAAAACTAGCTAAACAGGCGGAAAAGGAACCAAGGAAAGCAAGCTTTCCTTGGGATCTTGGCTTGCTGTTTGTGCAGCCAATTAAATATGCACTGATATTGCAGAATATTGAAATTGATAACAGCAAATGAAACTACCTTAACAGCAAGCTACGAATTTTCACTAAAAATGCTTACGACAATATGATAATTTTAGCTAGATCTCTTGAAATTGAACTTTATGTGCAAAACAAAACTAAGATTTAGACTTTGGAAGAGATCTTACTAATTAGATCTATGTGTATTTTTCTTAATGAGATAGATCAGAGAAATAAGAAACCTTTAAAGTAACCAGTTTGAGGAAAATTTAAGATTCTTTAAAGGAGAGAGGGGAAGAAAGGTGCTTGTTGTTGAAGTAGATCTGCAGAGAAAACTTGGTAGTGAAGCACTGAGGGGCACGATCTTAGCAATCTCTGCTGGAAATCAATGGAATCAAACCTGAACCATAGATCTTCCAGTCACGGCAAACCTGTAAGCTACAAAACAACTCCTGTAAATAGAACTATCAAATCTGAAAATACATATGAGAAGGAGATGATACAGCATGCAAATAATCTTATTTAACATACAGGTATTAACTCATTCAAACATATGCAACAAATAGAAGTAAGTAAGCTTACTTACAATGATCTATCCTTATGATCTCTACAACCATTCAAACAGACAATAGTTAAGTGCAAAAAATTGGAAAAATAGCAGTTTCACCTCGAATGCAGCATGACAATGACAATCCACACATGAAAGGTACTCCACAATTGAGCCTCCAAAGCTTCTCTTTATTTCAACAAATGAAGATCAGTACACAGTTACAATGGCAAGCCCTTCAGTCCAGCTCTCACTAGCTTGGAAGAGGGAGCCTCAAGCAGGATATATACAAATTACAGGCCATCCAGCCCAGGGGGGGTGCAATTCCTCATGGAATCAAGTGAAATCAACTGAGGGAGAGTCCATCAATGCATAACTGAAGCTGTACTGAGCCTACTTGTCAACCGGGGGCTTGATTGAGCTGACACATCAACCCATACACCGACACATCGGCTCACAAAGCATCCAGGAGAGTCCACACGTGTGGAGGAGAGAGAGTGAAGAAATTCTGCGTTTTACTGTTTGCTGGTTTATGTCAACATTTCGTGGTTTTCATATACAGTCGGTTTTGCATTGGCTGTAGGTTACTTATGAAATTTTACTGAACAATTAAACACACAGTAAAATACACTAACACGCTGAAAAACACATTTAACAATCACACCAAAAAATGATAGACTCAGAGATTTTTGGCCAAAATCAAGCCCTGGAAAAACCCCCACGGGAAAACCAGTTAGAGAGAGAGAGAGATTTTATTATCTTCAGCAAAATATCAGAATAGAAATACAGTGAAAATTTAACTTATCTCCACCCAAGATTTCATCTCAAAATCTTGAAAAACGTGCCCAGCAAAGCCTTGAAAACTGTGCAGAAAAATACCAGCAGTCCGTACAACTGTACGGCCTCGATTTTTGTGCCCTTTTTTATCTTGAAAACTGTGCAGAGTTTACCTCGATTTCTGTGCCAAAAATCTGCCTAGAAAACTGTGCCAAAATCCGTACTGTACGGAATCCGTACACCTTGAAAACTGTGCAGCATTAAATGCAGTCCGTACACCTCAAAAACTGTGCAGCATTAAATGCAGTTCGTACCTCTGTCTCGATTTCTGTGCAGCATTAAATGCACTCCGTACACCCTCGATTTCTGTGCAGCATTAAATGCACTCCGTACACCCTCGATTTTTGTGCAACATTAAATGCAGTCCATACACCTTGTCTCGATTTCTGTGCAGCAGTAAATGCAGTCGTACACCCTCGATTTCTGTGCAGCATTAAATGCAGTCCGTACACCCTCGACATCTGTGCAGCATTAAATGCAGTCCGTACACCCTTGATTTCTGTGCAGTCTCTCTTCTTGGGAATCGTGCCAATGCCCTAGCTCGACCTCCTTCTCTTTTAGCTCAGTCTCTCCTTCTCCAAAAATGAAAAGTGAAGTGATTTTGCCTCCCTCAACCCTTTTTGTCTAAACCCTAAGTGGGAATCTAATCCAACGATGGAGAAAGATCCAATCCAATGGCTAAGATTCAATGAGAATAAAAATCACATTTATTTAAATCACTTAAATAAATTTACTCACCCACTTAAATTTATCAAAAAGTGACTTTAACTTTATAAAGTCTCATTAAGTAGCTTTTAATGTGAGGGTCACCTTTTTCCCCTTTTCTAAGTGACTTAGGCAAAAAGTCACTTAGGGAACAAATTCCTAGGTACAAAACTAACACTCCCTCTTACCGAGGAAGGTGTTCTGCACCACTCCCAACTTATCTCTGAAGAAGACAAACTTCCCCCTCCCCAAAGACTTCGTCAGAATGCCTGCTACCTGCTCATCAGTGGATATATACTGTAGCTCAACTGCCCCTCTCTGAACATAGTCACGGATGAAATGGTACCTGATCTCAATGTGCTTCGACCTGTCATGAAACACTGGATTCTCAGAGAGCTGAATGCAACTCTGATTGTCACAATAGATCACCGTAGGCCTAAGCTGCTGATCAAATAAATCTACCAATAACTTGCGAAGCCACAGTGCTTCACAAGTAGCCTGACTAGCTGCCATATACTCAGCCTCAGCAGAACTCAGTGCAACGGACTTCTGTTTTCGACTGAACCACGACACTGCTGCCGAGCCCAAACTGAAACAACAACCGGAAGTGCTCTTCCGATCCCTCACACAACCTGCCCAGTCTGAATCCCCGGTAATCCTGTAACCATGCTCCTCAACAGTTTGAGAGCTGGGTGATGTATACATGCAATCCTCCGATGCCATAGCTCACATAGCTCACTGCTGCTGCTGTGTGCTAGAGCACACTGTGGCTGAAACAAGAGCTTGTACAGCTTTCCACATCTGACTCCAATGTCCATGGCACTAGACATACCTGTAGCCTTGAGATACACCTGCACTCTCCCATCTGAAAAGCACACCCCAAGACCCCTGTCCTCAATGGTGGAAACTGACACAAGGTTCTTCTTCAGCCCAGGGACATACAACACATCCCTCAGAGTCATGGGACTCATCGACTCCCTCTGAAATGTAATGGTCCCCCGACCAACAGCTCTAACAACGGTGTTGGCTCCAAGGACAACCTCCACATCTCTACCTGTCTGAGATCGCTCCGAGAACATCTCTCGAGCCCCAGTCATGTGGCTCGAGGCTCCGCCGTCAATATACCAAGTAGTAGAGGTGGATGGACTCCCCTGTTGACCTGCCAACAATGAATGCTCACTATCCATATCCAAGTCTGTGCTGGTGGCTAAAGAGACTCTCTCTCTCTCCATCTGTCCAGCATATAGGGAAAACTCCCTCTGAAATGCATCACCAAACTCATCAACCTCTGCTGAGACTGTTGTCTACTGTCCCTGTCCCTTCTTCTTCTTCTTGCTTGGACACTGTGAAGCATAGTGCCCAAACGCCTGACATGCATAACACTTAATTTTACTCAAGTCTTTCTTCTGCCCACTCTGCTGCTGCTTGGCCCCACCCTTCTTAGGACCCTTCTTCTTCTTGCCCTTAGCTGCCAAAGCCACATTCTCGTCATCAACCCCACTGTGAGATGTACTGCCCTGTGCAAGGCCTCTCCTAGTCTCCTCCTGCACAATGTCATCCCAAAGTCTATCCCAGGTAGGTAGGTTCTCTCTGCCCACTATGGCTTGCACAAATGCACCCCAGGGCTTTGAAGCCCCATTCACTGCTATGCGTACAAGCTCTGTAGGGGGTACCACCTCCCCAACCGCTGCAAGTTCATCCCGAACTGCAGAAATCCTGGTAAGATATGCTGTGACTCCCTCACCCCCATTCATCTTTATACTTTTGAGTTTCTCTTTGAGAACCATCTTCCTGTTCTCATTGGAGCTCTCATACAAACTGATCAAGGCTGACCACATCAAGTGTGCCCTAGTCTTGCCTGAAATGTGAGGGATTATGTGGTCTTTAACTGCATCTAGAATGATCTTCCTAGCTTTACAGTCCTTCTTGTTGAAAGCTGATAGAGCTGCTGCATCTGCTGATGTGGGAATGACAACCGGGTTAGCTGTAGTGTTCCTAACTATATCCGGCCATAACTCATTCTTCTCCAGTTTCAGTAAAATTATGGCCTTCCACGGCACAAAATTTCCTATCCCATCCAGTCTAAGACCTGTAGCCATCTCTACACCAACCCAACAAAGTGCTGCTCACTGACAGAAGGTAAAATACTAAAAAATTCTGAGATCTGAAAATTTCTGTGTGTCTGCAAACTATCACTGTTTTCTGCCCCCAAGCTCTGATACCATGAAGAAATTCTGCGTTTTACTGTTTGCTGGTTTATGTCAACATTTCGTGGTTTTCACATACAGTCGGTTTTGCATTGGCTGTAGGTTACTTATGAAATTTTACTGAACAATTAAACACACAGTAAAATACACTAACAGGCTCAAAAACACATTTAACAATCACACCAAAAAATGATAGACTCAGAGATTTTTGGCCAAAATCAAGCCTTGGAAAAACCCCCACGGGGAAAACCAGTTAGAGAGAGAGAGAGATTTTATTATCTTCAGCAAAATATCAAAACAGAAATACAGTGAAAATTTAACTTATCTCCACCCAAGATTTCATCTCAAAATCTTGAAAAACGTGCCCAGCAAAGCCTTGAAAACTATGCAGAAAAATACCAGCAGTACGTACAACTGTACGGCCTCGATTTATGTGCCCTGTTTTATCTCGAAAATTGTGCAGAGTTTACCTCGATTTTTGTGCCAAAAATCTGCCTAGAAAACTATGCCAAAATTCGTACTGTACGAAATCCGTACACCTTGAAAATTGTGCAGCATTAAATGCAGTCCGTACACCTCGAAAACTGTGCAACATTAAATGCAGTCCGTACCTCTGTCTCGATTTCTGTGCAGCATTAAATGCAGTCCATACACCCTCGATTTATGTGCAGCATTAAATGCAGTTTGTACACCCTCGATTTCTGTGCAGCATTAAATGCAGTCCGTACACCCTGTCTCGATTTCTGTGCAGCATTAAATGCAATCCGTACACCCTCGATTTTTGTGCAGCATTAAATGCAGTCCGTACACCCTCGATTTCTATGCAGTCTCTCTTCTTGGGAATCGTGCCAATGCCCTAGCTCGACCTCCTTCTCTCTCAGCTCAGTCTCTCCTTCTCCAAAAATGAAAAGTGAAATGATTTTGCCTCCCTCAACCCTTTTTGTCTAAACCCTAAGTGGGAATCTAATCCAACGGTGGAGAAAGATCCAATCCAATGGCTAAGATTCGATGAGAGTAAAAATCACATTTATTTAAATCACTTAAATAAATTTACTCACCCACTTAAATTTATCAAAAAGTGACTTTAACTTTATAAAGTCTCATTAAGTAGCTTTTAATGTGAGGGTCACCTTTTTCCCCTTTTCTAAGTGACTTGGGCAAAAAGTCACTTAGGGAACAAATTCCTAGGTACAAAACTAACAGAGAGAGGGCGCAATTCCCCATGAAGACAGTTGTAGATCAACTCTGGATCTGATTTGATCCCCTCCTTCAGTCAAGGATTTGTCAGATCCAGTCAATCTGCTCCAGGTCTAATTGATTTCAGTCAAATCGGTTGAGAATCCACTGATTTATTGATTTTGGATTTGCTCCATTATTCATCAATTTATTAATTAAAATAATCAATAATTGATTTTTTGGGCTTTCTGACCTGAGTGATGGAAGATCACTCAAAACTTAGGAAATAGTGGGTCCATGGGTTTACATGGTGCTCTTAGCTTGAAAATGAGCACCTACATAACTGAAACCGATTATTTGGCCCACTTTTATTACAAAATCAATTTTTCCAATTAAACTATTAAAAAATAGCCTAAGTTTTGGAAAATTTTAATTTTAATAAAAAATACTGAAAAAATTAAAAAATTGAAAAATTGAAAAACACCTAGGGGGACTTAGACATGTTCATATGACTCAAAAATGATGTCTAGCATGCTTATACATTGACACATAGAAGGGGGGTGACAAATGGAAATATAAGGGGTAGATGGGTGTGAGTTTCGACGATACTGTGAGGGAAGCCGAGGAAGAGAGTGGTTGTACAAGGGGAGGAGCAAGGTTCCGAGTAGAGAAGAGGCAGAGGACAGGGGAAGGTCCTGCTACGATTGGAACGCAAGACTACGAAGCACAACCACATGAGACGAAGCGGCCCTATAGTGATAGAGAGGACGAGCAGTCCCAGGCTACACCCAAGGTAGAAGCAAGGTTAAACCCCAGTAGCAACGTGTCCACACCTCCGCGCACTACTCCACCTTTAGGAAAATATATGCATTCCATGTTGACGTGTCCAACATGCCAAGCGGCATCCATTAGTAAATCAGCATCTACAGGAAGAAGGTCTAGGATGGTGGGAGACGATGTAAAGCTATCTATGTTCCATGGAAACGACACTGATGACCTAGAACAGTATTGGTTCTTATGTGAGGCAGTCTAGACTGCCAGACAAACTATCGACGAAGATGTAAATAAAGGCCAGTTAGCGACAACCCTTCAGGGTCATGCGCTTAATTGGTACATGAGATTCATACAGGTCTCGCAGGGGACCACGATGAAGACTTTGGATGAGATTTGGAAAAATTTAATTTTATTAAAAAACACTGAAAAAATTAAAAAATTGAAAAATTGAAAAACACCTAGGGGGACTTAGACATGTTCATATGACTCAAAAATGATGTCTAGCATGCTTATACATTGACACATAGACTCTAATAACCTCAATAGGCCTAAATGCCAAGCCGACCACCCCAACTTTGGAGGTATGGAGTGAAAAACTCAGAAATTATCAGTCGTTTATTCAACAACCAATAATAACCAAGGGAAAAAACACCCTGGGCTGATCAGATTGACAAATGAAGTCTAAGAGACCGAGTCTTTTACAGACACTATCATGCTAGAACATTTATTACAATTCCCCCATGGGGTATGAACATGTGATATGATACAACAAGCACTTCCCAGAAGTACTTCCAAAGGTCTTTTTAAAGTCCGAACAAGTCAACCCTGTCCGGTTCACCAGGCTCACTTGATAAAAAACCACTAAGTACAACTTAGGTGGTAACACTAGGCATCATGGTCAAGTCATATGAACATGTCTAAGTCCCCCTAGGTTTTTTCAACTTTTTTATTTTTTAATTTTTTCAGTGTTTTTTATTAAAATTTAATTTTTCCAAAAGCTATTTTTTAATAGTTTAATTGGAAAAATTGATTTTGTAATAAAAGTGGGCCAAATAATCAGTTTCAGTCATGTAGGTGCTCATTTTCAAGCTAAGAGCACCATGTAAACCCATAGACCCACTATTTCCTATTTTTGAGTGATTTTCCATCACTCGGGTCAGAAAGCCCCAAAAAAACAATTATTGATTATTTTAATTAATAAATTGATGAATAAGGAAGCAAATCCAAAATCCTAGATCAGTGGATTCTCAACCGATTTGATTGAAATCAGTCAGATCTGAACCAAATTGACTGGATCTAACAAATCCTTGACTGAAGGAAGTAATCTGGACATATCCAAAGTTGAACTTCAGCATCCTTTATGGGGAATTTCACCCTCCCTCTCTCCTCCACACATTTGGGCTCATCTGGATGAGTTTTGGTGGATGCTTCAGTCAACAGGTTGAGGTGTCAGTCAAATCAGCTCTCCGATTGACAGTTGCACTCAACAACACTCAGATCTGGCTCAGTTAGATATAGATCAGGCATTGATGGACTCTCCTTCAGCTACAATGGTCTATCTCCTTGGGATTTGCGCCCCCCTGGGTTGGATCTCCTTTTTTGGTATAAATAAAGCTCAAGCTGCCTCTTCCAAGCTAGTTAGAGCTGGATTGAGGAGCTGTTGCCATTGTAATACTGCTATATTTTTTATTGTGAATCAAGAAGCTTTGGAGGCTATACCGTGTAGTGCATGTGTTTGTGTGGATTCCCAGCGTCATGCTACTAATGTGGTAACTGCAATTTCTTTCCAATTTCTGTGCTGCTTTTGTTTTCTGGCTTCAAGAATTCGATTGAATCAAGTAAAGGTGTAAATTAGGCAAGTTAAATTACTTGTTCTTGTTTATCCATATTATGTATGCTCAAGAATTTCAGTTATATGCTTAAATAAGATTATTTTTGCATGATCTTTCATCCTTGTTGCTTTATACATCTATATCCAGATCTCACGAGGTGTTGTGCAGGCTTGTGTTATTTAGTTGCAGGTCCCCGATTAAACGAAGGTGTGGATCAAGATTGATGCCATTCCTTATCCAATAAGCTCAAGACTCTGTCCCTCAACGCTCCACAAAAGGGCCTCCTTTCAGCTTGTTCCATTTAAGCAACGAGCCGACCTTTTCTCTTCTTTTTCTCCTTTTTTTAAAAAATCAATCTTCCGATAACCTGTTTCTTCCTCTTATGATCAGATCTAGTTCCAAGAATTGAATATTTATTGTTAGATCTAGTTCATTAGAGTCTTGCTACTTAGATCTATAATTCCATAAAGAATATCATTTCATAAAGATAGATCTAGGTGTAGGAATTTCCCTTTTTGCAAGTAGCTAAATCATAGATCTAAAGCTTGCTCATAAGGTAGTTTCATTTTTCGTTCTTTAAAGATTTAAATTCTGAAAGAAAAGTGCATATCTCATTGGCTGCCCAAACAGCAAGCCAAGATCTCAAGGAAATCTTGCTTTCCTTGGTTCCTTTTTGCAAAACTAGATTAAACCCTTTTAACAATTTTTTACTTAGTTTTTTTCGGTAACTAGCTTGGTAACCCAAAACACTTTTAAAGTGTTTTTGGGCACATTTGATTTTAATTGCTCGCTGTTTTTTAGCAGGTTTAACCAAAAAGAGAAGGAGACTGCCCATTTTTCGACTCTAGGGCGAACCAGAGCTTCCCGGAGGCTTCCCCCATCGCTCTGATTTTAGTTTAGCTTATTGCAAGCTTGTTGTAAGCCTTTGAATCCCAGATACCAAGGACCAAAATGCATAATTTAGTTTGCTGATATTGTAACTAATAATAATAAAAATAATCATTTTGAGTTGGCTCTCTCGAGCCCACTCCCCATCCCCCTAGGGGGGATCCGCGTCCATTTCGCCCTTTTTGCTTTTTTTCCCGTTCTTTGCTCTAGCTTAATCTTGTTATGCAGGATTGTATACTTTGATAACATTTTTCATTATTCCATATTTTAATTTCAAAAGTAATCATACTACTTACCCCACGACTTCCCGATTGACCCGCAAGGGGAAAGAGATGCAAGGTAAGACTAATTAGAAAACCGGCATGGTGTATATTTGATTCTTTTTCATCAATTGTTTCGTTAGCTATAATAAAATTAACCCCTCCTTGATTCCCCGATTAAGATCCACTTGGATCAAAAGAGGTTCCTGGAGGGTTTTCTTTCTAACAAGAACACCTGTCTTAAAATTTACTAAAATTGACAAGACTCCAATGTGTATGCTCTGCACTTGGCTGCGGTTCGTTCGATCAGTCAAGCCGCATCAAAAGCACTTGAGTGACTAAATTAATTAGTCCTCACCTCCCAAATTGACAAACCATCAGGCGAAAATCCAACGCCTCGAACGAACTATAAACCGTGGCAAAATACCGAAAGGAGTGGGAACAACTAGAAAGTGACCTCGAGGCGCCGATCTCTGTCACACCCTAACGGGTGCGTTATGAACAATAGTCTCCGAGACTCTGTTTCAGCCCACAAACACCTTGCGGGTAGCCGTGAAAGTTCACTTTTGGACATACTCCAAGTACCCCTCGGATATATCTGGAGTCCCCTTTTCGCCTAATTTAACTCATTCACATTCCACACTAATCTAAAATCTACCAAGAGACATTTGCAAAACATTCATTCAAGTGCATGCAAGCACATTATTTTCTCTGTTGACTCCATTTAAGGCACTGGTGATTTGTTTCTTTCATTTCTATATATATTGAGTGTCATTACTGTGCTTATCTGCTTAAAATCTTGCATCTTGTTATCTTTTGTTTCCACTGGTTAATTTCAAAACTCCTAAGTAACTCATTCAGTTTAACACCATCACACTAAGTAATTAGCCTTAGTAACTTAATAGGGTCTACCCCCCTTGGCTTCGTTAGGAGTTGAGCCTAAATGGAGGAGTCAAGAACAAGGTGACAGCCTTGACTCGAGACTTGCCCCTAAGGACACACCGAGTGGCTTGAAGATTTCTGCCACGTGACCCAGGTGTGTGAAAGGCGGCAACACCTAGCATGTTTATACATTGACACATAGACTATAATAACCTCAATAGAGCTAAATGCCAAGCCAACCACCCCAACTTCGGAGGTATTGAGTAAAAAACTCAGAAATTATCAGTTGTTTGTTCAACAACCAATAATAACCAAGGGAAAAAACACCCTGGGCTGATCGGATTAATAAATAAAGTCTAAGAGACCGAGTCTTTTACAAACACTATCATGCTAGAAAATTTTATTACAACTCCCCTATGGGGTATCAACATGTGATTAGTACAACAAGCACTTCCGAAGGTCTTCTGAAGTCCGAACAAATCATCTTTGTCCGGTTCACCAAGCTCACTTGATAAAAAACCACTAAGTAAAACTTAGGTGGTAACATCTGGCTCCAAATGCAGGACCTGTGCTCAATCTGGTCATAGGGAAAGAAGAGGATACGAGAACACTAGAATCTCTGGTTTATACACCCTGAAAAAACATCTCAACTTGACAAGAAAACCTCAGTAGCACAAGCTTTATATAACAACCAAATGAACCATTAAGCTGATTTATTTAAACAAAATAAATGTAACTAACTAATGAAAAAAAAGTTTCATTATAGCTAAGTACAAAACAAAAATGCGGAAAGTAAATGTTCTTTTTCAAGGAGCTTATTTTCCTACTCTAAGCATAATATAAAAAAAGTTTAAGTGTAATCAAAAATCCAATGTAACCACCTAAGCATTTTAGTAACATAAAAAAAATTTCCTTGTCTTTGGTTACCAGCCAAAGTAAGGATACTTTAATCAGAAAATGCAAACCTGCGTGATGATTCGGAATGGGCGGGATGGATGGGAAATCATAGGCATGAATAATGTCGTCAAACTTCTTCCCAAACTGATAGATGCTTGCACAGGCTGCTTCTATCCATGACTGGATAGGGTTGATATACAAATCGGAATGATGAGGCAGATTGACTACACCATAATACTGATCATCAAGGCTTACCGGATGATAACTCATTGTATAAGCCCCAAGCGGCTCCAAATCATAAGGAAACTCTATATGTGAAGATGATAGTTGAGACTGATATTCTACTGACTGCATCATATCTGTCTTTTCACAACACTGCTTCTCAATGTCTTCATTATTGATACCTTTGTGCGGCTCTGCATGATATGACTTTGAATGACCACATAAGAGTTTTGAATGCTGCTCTTCTATACTAGGATTTTCCCAGGTCTCCAGATCCATGCTTCCCTCTATGGAAGTATAGTAGATTGGACTTCCACAAATTTCTAAATAGACACTCCCCTTGCTGGATATAGCATAAATAGGATTCTTAATAAGATATCCACAAAAATCCCAATAGTCATCACCACCATCTATGTCACATGTGATGGATTCACCATTGCTGATATCAAGTTACGATATCAAGTTCTCTTTGTCTTCATTACTGATACTAATATATGGCTCAAACTGATCATATGGATAAACTGCATGCTCCTTTTCCATACCAAAGTTTCCCAAGGCCACATGGTCCATGCTCTCTCCTTTAGATATGCCATAGACAGGAGAATCAACAAAACCATCAAAAGTTTCTGGTTCATTATTTTCCTCTTTATTCATGTCATAGACTGGATTTTCCATAAATGTCCAGGACTCCTCATCAACATTTTTGTCGGAGATAAGGGAGTCTTCGTCACTTGTATCATGCTCTAAGTTATACGTGTCCTCATTTTCATACTCATCTTCTTCAGAGAAAAGGTCACAAGGCAGTAAACCTTCTAGACTGTCATCATTATATGGAGAACACGTAGGAGTCCCATCATGCACATCACGGTTTTCATCATAAGTTTCACTATAAGATTCTGCAATGGTTTCATCCTTAGGTTTGTACTGTTTAGCTGGTGACAAAGGGTAGGCCCGACCTACCATGTATACATGATCAGGCTCGCTTGAAGCTGTTTCCTGACTACTGACCTCGAGAAGTCCATGTTCCATGACTTGATTTGCAACATAACAAGTGCTTTCTTGGTGGAATTGTTCACAGGGTCTACACCATGGAATTACTTCTTCTACCATGTTAGCTGAGTCTAACTGGTTTGGAATCCTAGGCTCTTGCTGAGGAAACTTCTTTTAATACATCTGATTCTGCTTGGGCTGAAAGTTCCTAGGTCCATTATTCCTTTCCATTGTGACCATTCTATTTTGCATATGATTCAATTGTGCAGAATAATTGACCATTAGTTGGTTTTGACTAGTAACCAATTTTTTTATCATGTCCGTCACCTTTTCCATGGGATCTTTAGAAGTTCCCTTTTCTTCTATTTCAATAGCTTTATCCTTGGTCTCTTTGTTGCAGGAAGTGTTTCCCCTAGTGTAACCTAGAATGTTGGACTTGCCTGAAGATTCAATATTCTTTTCTATTTTCTCGACCAATTCCTGGGCAGTTTTTAGGTCGGTTGGTTCCTTGTCTCTCAACTGGTACCTTAAGTCACCGATGAAAGCTTCAATGTAATATATGAGGATAGAGGCATCTTTTGGCTTGATGTCTCTAGGAAGATCTGCAACCACACGCCTTAATTTAGTGTTAAACTGAATTTAGTGTTAAATTCATCCATGGTTTCATTCTCCATCTTCTTTATGCTATAAAGTGCAGCAAGCAGATGTCTTGGTTCCTTCTTTTCTCCCCATTTCTTCCTAAACCCATCTTGGAATTCACTGAGATTTTTATATGAATCATCATCTAGGTCGAGGTACCATTTTTCAACATCATCTTCTAAGGATAAAGCAAAGAGCTTCATTTTGACATCGTCATGGTCATGGGCAGCATCATTGCAATAACTGACCAGGTGCTTTTCAAACTTTCGAAGGTGAGACTTGGCAGTGATGGCATTATTGCCCTGAAATATGGGGACCTTCTTGATAGCATCTTTTGGAATGGCATGGGGAGCACCTGCTATCTGAGAAAAGTCAAAGGGTTTGAATAATTCCGTCATTTCTTGAGATGGGTGAACATGACTCTCTACAAATAAGCGATGGATATCTAAGAGGGATTGGTCTCCTAAATTTTCAAGGTTTCTACGAGAAATCTGCCTATTCAATATTTCCCTAATAAACCTTTCGGGATCAGGGAGAGGATTGAATAATTGATGGCGGTTTCTTCGAGTAGAAATTCTTGGAGGGATGTTAGACAGTGGAGTTGCCAAATGGATCAAGTTTTAATTTTTATGTTTTTTTAAAGACAAGATCAATCAAATTTTTTTATCTTTTTAGTTTTTTAGAAAAAAGTTAAGCTAAGTCGTAGTCGAGAATAAAAAGATTTATCCCCGGCAACGGCGCCAAAAAAGTGTTGTCGCCTTTCACACCTCTGGGTTACGTGGCAGAAATCTTCAAGCCACTCGGTGTGTCCTTGGGGGCAAGTCTCGAGTCAAGGTTGTCACCTTGTTCTTGACTCCTCCGTTCAGGCTAACTCCTAACGAAGCCAAGCGGGGTAGACCCTATTAAATTACTAAAGCTTAATTACTTGGTGTGATGGTGTTGTATTGATTAAGTTGTTTAGGAGTTTTCTGAAATTAACCAACGGAAACAAAAGATAACAAGATGCAAGATTTAAAGCAAATAAGCACAGTAATGACACTCAATATATATAATCGAAAGAATTGATCAAATAAATCACCAGTGCCTTAAATGGAGTCAATAGAGAAAATAATGTGCTTGCATGCGCTTGAAAGAATGTTTTGCAAATGTCTCTTGGTAGATTTTAAATTAATGTGGAATGTGACTGAATTAAATTAGGCGAAAAAGAGGACTCCAGATATACCCGAGGGATACTAGGAGTATGTCCAAAAGTGAACTTTCACAGCGACCCGCAAGGTGTTTGTGGGCTGGAATGGAGTCTCAGAGACTATTGTTTGTAACGCACCCGTCAAGGTGTGACAGAGATCGGCACCTCGAGGTCACTTTCCAGTTGTTCCCACTCCTTTGGGTATTTTGCCACTGTTTACAGTTCGTTCGAGGCGTTGGATTTTCGCCTGTTGGTTTGTCAATTTGAGAGGTGAAGACTAATTAATCTAGTCACTCAAGTGCTTTTGATGCAGCTTGATTGATCGAACGAACCACAGCCAAGTACAGAGCATACACACTGGAGTCTTTGTTATTTTTAGTAAATTTTAAAAGAGGTGTTCTTATTAAAAAGAAAACCCTCCAAGAACCTCTTTCTGTCCAAGTGGACCTCAATTGGGGAATCAAGGAGAGGTTGATTTTATTATGATTATTAAAATAATTAATGATAGCAGATGAAGCATAAACAAATAAGCAAACCACAATTTTCTAATTAGACCACCACGACCCTTTCTTCACCTTTCGGCTCAAAAGGAGGCTCGTGCAGTAAATATTAAAATTACTTTGAAACCACCAGATATGGAATATGACAATGATTATAAGTCAAAGTATACTACCCCTGCAGATTCGAACTACACTAGATTGAAAACAGATGAAAAAATGTAAAAAATGACACAGACGCAAATCCCCCCAGGGGGGATGGTGAATAGGCTCAAAAGAGCCTATTCGAAGATATTTTTATTTTTATTAGCAGCAATTACAATATCAGCAAACTGAAATTAATCCACTTGGTCCTTATATGGAATGAGACCAAAAGTTTACAAATTGAGAAATTTTGGGAAGACGGAGACCCCCTTAGGGGTTTCAAATGGTCCAAAAATGCTTTCCGGACGACACCTCCTCCTCTTTTCTGTTATACCTGCTAAAAACCAGCAAGCTTATCACAGTTAAATATGCCCAAAAGTACTTTGAAAGTACTTTTAGATGAACACAATTTTTACCCAAAAATTCTAAGTTAAAACTAGTTTTTAAAGAAGCGAAAAAATAACCAAGGAAAGCAAGATTTCCTTGGAATCTTGGCCTGCTTTTGGGGCAGCCAATAAGAAGCACTTAAATTGCTGAATATAACTTTTTATATTTGAAGGAAACAACCATGCATTCAACAAGCTTTAGATCTACTTTCACAGCCTTGAAAAATGACAATTTTTCCTAAAACTAGATCTAGAATGCTTATAAAATTTCTTTAGGAATGAGATCTAGTTTATGAGCTTTAAGGCAGCAAGATCTATGTAAAATGAATTATGAAATTGATAGATCTAAACAATTTTAAAGCTGCAAAACAAGTAGTCGGACTGATTTTTAAAAAAATTGGAGGAAGAGGAAAACAAGAGCGCTTGTTGCTGGAATGGATCTACAAAAAAGACTAGTTAGTAGAATGTCGAGGGACAATGCCTTCACAAAACAATCGGATGCCCAGTGGAGTCAAGCTAGATCCACAATTTGTCTAACCCCTGCTACCTGAAAACTAACAAACAATCCTACACAAAAAACCTTATGAGATCCGGATAGAGATATATGAAAAAGAGAGGGATTACATGCAAATAAACTGATTTAAACATGTATAATCTGAATCTTCAAACATATATGCTATGAGACATTGAAAAACAAGTAATCTTACTTGCCCAACTATACTCCTAGTGATTCAGCTGAATCATTCAAGCCAGACAAGATTCAGATGCAAAAATTGAGAGAAAGATGCCACTAACAACAAAAGCTGCAAGACAATGTTAATTCCACACACATAAGAGCATTACACCGTTTTGGCCTCCAAAGCTTCACTTTATTCCAATAGCAAAAGATATTTACACAGTATTACAACAGCAATAGCTCCTCAATCCAACTCTCACTAACTCGGAAAGGAGGCAGCCATGCTTTATTTATACAAAAAATTGAAACCCCAGCCCAAAGGGGGCGCAAATCCCAAGGAGATAGACAACTGCAGCTGAAGGAGAGTCCATCAATGCCTTATCTGAAGCTGAAATGGGCTTCCACTGAGTCTAACTGTCAATCGGAGGGATGATTGAGCTGACACATCAACCTGTTGACTGAATCATCAACCACAGAGCTTCCAGAAGAGCCCACCCATGTGGAGGAGAGAGAGAGGGCGCAATTCCCCATAAAGGAGGCTGAAGTTCAACTCTGGATCTGCCCTGATTAGCTCCTTCAGTCAAGGAATTGCAATCTCTGGTTAATCTGGTGCCGATGAGATTGATTTCAATCAAATCGGTTGAGAATCCATTGATCTAGGATTTTGTATTTGCTCCATTATTCATCAATTTATCAATTAAAATAATCAATAATTGATTTTTTGGGGCTTTCTGACCTGAGTGATGGAAAATCACTCAAAACTTGGAAATAGTGGATCTATAGGTTTACATGGTGCTCTTAGCTTGAAAATGAGCACCCCCGTGACTGAAACTGATTATTGAGCCCACTTTTATTACAAAACCAATTTTTTCAATTAGACTATTAAAAAATAGCCTAAGTTTTGTGGAAAAATTAAAAATTTTAAAAACTTAAAAAATTAAAAACCTAGGGGAACTTAAACATGTTCATATGACTCGACAATAATGCCTAGCATGTTTATACATTGACACAAAGACTCTAATAACCTCAATAGGCCTAAATGCCAAGCCGACCGCCCCAACTTTGGAGGTATTTAGTGAAAAACTCAAAAATTATCAGTCGTTTGTTCAACAACCAATAATAACCAAGGAAAAAAACACCCTGGGCTGGTCGGATTGACAAATAAAGTCTAAGAGACCGAGTCTTTTACAGACTCTATCATGCTAAAACATTTTATTACAACTCCCCTATGGGGTATGAACATGTGATATAGTACAACAAGCACTTCCGTAGGTCTTCTGAAGTCCGAACAAATCATCTTTGTCCGGTTCACCAGGCTCACTTGATAAAAAACCACTAAGTACAACTTAGGTGGTAACACTTCTAACACTTTGAAACACTTTATGTGGCTCAAGTAACTAGAAAAAACTGAATCCTCTTTCTTTCAATTTTGACCCTTCTCGAGTCCTTTCTTGTTTCCCTTGTGTTGATGTATTTGTAACTTCGGAATGTATTCATCTATGTATCTTATGTATTGTAACCCGATGTTTATTCCGAGATGTATCTATAATGTAATTGTGTCATGTTGTCATGCCCCGATGTTCCAATCGGGAGAATCAATAATGTAAACAAGTCATGTCAAGTCATAGTGAGTAACCCTCCGATTGTCTAAGGGTTACAATCCCTGCAGTTCCGGGGCACTAGGGTTATTAGACTCTCCTAGTAGAGGTCAGCCCTGGTAGGGTTTTAGTCATGTCGGGATTAGTATAAATAGAGAGCTGGAGTCTCTATTTATTACACAACTCATCCACACTCAAGTGTAGCGCATAGTTGAGGAAGGAGAAGACACTGGGGCTAGATAAGAAGAAGATTACTGCTGTCGACAGATCACTTACTGTTTTGGTGTTGATTCTATCTCTGAGGAAGTTGCAGGGTTTTCTCCATTTATGGTTTCCCCGAAGATAAACACTATGTTCATTGTCTCGTGTTTGATTTTTGTGCTTGTTATTCTCTCAGTAAAGATCCTAATATAATGCTAGCTTAATGATGAAATTCTAACATGGTATCAGAGCTAACCTGAGAAGAAGACATTGTGCAGCTGCGGGAACTAGGGCTTCCTAGTTTGTGGATCTTCCTCCACAGATTTTCAGCAAAAGTAAGGGGGGATAACTCTCCTCCCTAGGGTGCATCTTTCTGTCGAAGCAGAATCCAATTATGAGGTTTTTCAGTTTTGGACCCAACACTACTACCGGAAATTTGGGCTTTTCACAGAAGAGGAATTTTTCAGTGAGCCCAGGCCTGGATTGATCTCCTCCCCAAAATTGAAGTTAGGGATAAATTTCAAGGCATTTGGGTGAACAGATCTCCGGAAAAGCAAAACCCTAATTTGCTACTGAACCAGCACTGCAGGATTTCAGCTCAAGTTTCAGATCCGACATCTTGAACCTAGTAAGATCTAAATCTTTTGTATTTCCATTTGAGGTTCTCAGTTTAAGATGTCTCATCATAACAAGCTTGATGAAAAGCTTGAGGGAACTGATAACTTCCGAGCTTGGAAGTATAGGATCAACCTGGTCCTGGAAGAGAATGAATTAAACTCCTATATCAATGAGGAGGTTCCAGTTCCAAAGGGAGATGAGGCTAAGGCCTTGCATAAGAAGAAATTGGTTATGGCAAAGAGAATCATTGCTGATTCTATCAAAGATCATCTCATACCACAGGTGTCCTCTCTTAAGACACCCAAAGCTATGTTTGATGCCCTAACCAAATTGTTTGAAGGGAAGAACATTAACAGAAAGATGACCTTGAGAAACCAATTGAAGAATGTGAAGATCCAGAATGCTGAGACTATTCAGTCTTACTTTACAAGGGTTTCTCAGATCAAAGACCAGCTAGAAGCAGTAGATGAAGAAGTGGAAAATGCAAAGATTGTGATGACCACCTTGAATGGTCTCCCTAGATCATGGGACTCTTTCATTCAAGGAATCTGTGCCAAAAAGAAGTTAATCAAGTTCAACAGGCTATGGGAAAAATGCTCTCAAGAAGAAGCTAGGATAGCAGCTCGAGATCAAGCCCTCACAGTTCACTCCAAGAAAAACAGGAGGAGCAACTATCACTCCAAAGGTAAGACCTCACACTCCAGAAAAGATCTAAATACCATTAGATGTTACACATGTGATGAGAAAGGTCACATATCCAAATTCTGCCCTAACAAAAGAAATCTAAGGAAGAAGGGAAACAAGAGAAGACATCATGCCCATGCTGCAGAGGATGATGAACCTTCCACAAAGAGAATCAGACAAGAGAGTGAGGACTCTTCAAGTGAGGATGAATGTGTTCTAATCTCTGCTCTCACGGGAACTGTTTCACATGGAAGCAATGATCGGCTTATAGACAGTGGTGCTTCCAAGCACATGACGGGATTCAAAGAATCATTTGTAAAGCTATTTGAACATGAGTCACCTCACAAGGTGAAACTTGGAGATGACTACCAATATCCAATAAAAGGGAGTGGTGAATCCTTATATAAACTAGACTCTAGTAAATCTTTGAAGATGAAGAATGTATTATTTGTTCCAGGATTAAAAAAGAACCTCCTCTCCATATCTGCATTGGATGCAAAAGGAATGAGGGTTGCTTTTGTAGATGGCCAAGTTCTTATGTGGCCAAAAAGAAAGACTTTTGACGATGCAATTGTGATCGGAGAACAAGAAGGAGGCCTATACAAGTTGAAGGGCCAACCAGATCAAGCTTTGGTTCATGACACAGTAGAACCAAATGAACTATGGCATAGAAGGCTTGCACATGTGCATTACAGAGCACTACCACTTGCAAGCAAAGCTATTGAAGGTCTTCTAGAAATACAAGCAAAACATGAAGGGGTCTGCAAAGGATGTGCAAAAGGAAAGAATACAAAGAAGACATTTCCAAGTAGCAAAAGTAAAGCAAAAGAAATCTTGGAAATCATCCACTCTGATGTATGCGGACCAATGTCATCAAGCTCACTAAGCGGGTATGTGTACTATGTTTCTTTTATTGATAACTTTACTAGGAAGACATGGATTTACTTCATGAAGAATAAAGATGGAGTGTTTAGCAAGTTCAAGGAATTCAAAGCCTTGATCGAGAACTAGACTGAAAAGAAGATCAAGACTTTTTGATTAGACAATGGAAAAGAATTCACTTCAAATGAGTTCAAGGAACTATGTAAGAACTCAAGGATTAAGAGGGAGTTGTCCACTCCTTACAATCCACAACAGAATGGGGTTGCAAAGAGGAAGAATAGAACCATCATGGAAGCTGCAAGAGCTATGCTTCATGATCAAAATCTTCCTATGCACCTTTGGGTAGAAGCAGCCAGAACAGCAATGTATGTACAGAACCGCACTCCACATAGAGTACTCGAGAACAAGACTCCTGAAGAAGTCTTCTCCGGCAAGAAACCAGAAGTCAGCCTTCTCTGAATATTCGGCTGTCCTGTGTACATACACATTCCAAAAGAGAAGAGAACAAAATTAAATCCTTCAGGAAAGAAGGGTATATTTGTGGGATACTCTGAAAGCTCGAAGGCTCACAGAATATACTTCCCAGGATTCAAAAAGATTGACATCAGCAGCGATGTAACATTTGACGAAGATTCAGCCTACATCAAATCCAGAAAGAAACCTGCTGAAGAACCTGAAGAAGCAGAAGCTCCCAGAATTCATGATACAATCATGAACGAAGAAACTCAAGAAGAAGGTCGAGAATTTGAAGAACCACAAAGACCTGTAGATCCACCACAGGAGAAGAATCCTCACAAGAGGAAACCTGCTTGGGTACGAGAGATTATCCAAGGTGCAGAAAGATATGGGGTTCCAGAAGAGAATCTCAGAGAAAGAAAGAGGACAAGATCCTGTTCCAGTTATGTAGCTTTACTATGTGACTTCATTGATAAAGAACCTTCCAAGTATGAAGAAGCGGCAGAACGGAAAGAATGGAAGGATGCGATGATCGAAGAGTATCAATCGATCATGAAGAATGATGTTTGGGATGTTGTCCCAAGACCAGAAGGGAAGTCAGTAGTAACTTCCAAATGGATCTACAAGATCAAGCATGCTGCAGACAGTAGCATTGAAAAGTATAAGGAAAGATTTGTGGCTCGGGATTTCTCCCAGAAAGAAGGAATAGACTATGAAGAAACCTTTGCACCTGTAGCCAGATACACTTCCATCAGATCGGTACTTGCTCTGGCTGCAGTGATGAAATGGAAGATACACCAAATGGATGTCAAGACTGCTTTGTTGAATGGTGTAGTAGAAGAGGAAGTGTATGTAAAACAGCAACTCGATTTTGAGACACATGACAAGGAGTCTCATGTGTGTAGACTGAAGAAAACCCTGTACGGTTTAAAACAAGCACCCAGGAAATGGTACGGCAGAATTGACAGCTTTCTATCCAGTTTGGGCTTTACCAAGAGTAAATCAGATTCCAAACTTTACTACAAGGTGGAAGGTGGCAACCCGGTGATACTTCTACTATATGTAGATGATCTGTTTGTGACAAGTATGAATGGGTTGGTTGCTGATACAAAGAGAAAGCTTGCTGCTGAGTTCGAGATGAAGGACTTGGGAATGATGCACTATTTCCTAGGTATGGAGGTGTGGCAGACTACAAATGGAATCTTTCTTGGACAAGGAAAGTATGCAGTAGAGATCCTGAAGAGATTTGGGATGATGGACTACAAGGCATTGACCACATCTATGGCATCAAACATGAAGCTGTTAAGTGATGCTTCATCAGAGACAATTGATGTCACGATGTATCGTCAGATGATTGGGTCCTTGATGTACCTAACGAACACGAGACCAGATATTTGCTTTGCTGTGAACACCTTGAGCCAATACTTGACAGATCCGAGACATGTCCACTTGACTGCTGCAAAGCATATTCTGAGGTACCTGAAGGGTACACTTGATTATGGGCTCAAGTATAAGGCCGATCAAAGGATTAACTTGGAGGGTTATGTTGATTCAGATTGGGCAGGCAGTGCCATCGATAGGAAGAGCACTTCAGGGTGTTGCTTCAGTATGGGATCAAGTGTGATCTCATGGTTTAGCAGGAAGCAATCCTGTGTGGCACTGAGTAAAGCTGAAGTAGAGTATGTTGCAGCCTGTTCAGCTAGTTGTGAGGCAGTATGGCTGAGGAAGCTACTGTCTGATTTGTTTGATCTCCAGTTAGATGCTACTCGTATATACTGTGACAACCAAAGCTGTGTAAAGTTGTCAGAGAATCCAGTATTCCATGACAAGTCGAAGCATATTGAGATCAAGTATCACTATATCAGGGATATGATGTAGAGAGGAGCAGTGAAGCTCCAGTATGTTGCGACGGACGAACAGATAGCTGATGTGTTGACTAAGCCATTGGCTAAGGTGAAGTTTGAGTACTTCAGGGAGAAGCTTGGTGTTCTCCAGATCGAGGTTCCTCCCAAAAGGAAGTGATGTGTCCGTGCTGTGCCATTTCGACATGGTGAGAGGATTGGTTCCTTCCATGGTCAGATGTAAGTGCTGTGCCATTCCGACATGGTGAGGGGATTGGTTCCTTCCATGGTTGGATGTAAGAGCTATGACATGGTGAGAGGATTGGTTCCTTCCATTGTCAGGTATATGTGGATGCCACATCCAACATGAAAAAGGGTTGGCTTTGTGAAGGCTCATCTAGTATGAAAAAGGACTAGCTCTGGGAAGGCTCATCTAGTATGAAAAAGGACTAGCTCTGAGTAGCTGCCACATCTGGAATGAAAAAAAACCAGCTCTGTGATGCCTCATCTGGTATGAAAAAGGACCAGCTCTGTGATGCCCTACCTAGTATGAAAAAGGACTAGCTCTGGGAAGGCTCATCTAGTATGAAAAAGGACCAGCTCTGTGATGCCCTACCTAGTATGAAAAAGGACTAGCTCTGGGAAGGCTCATCTAGTATGAAAAAGGACTAGCTCTAACTAGCTGCCACATCTGGTATGAAAAAGGACCAGCTCTGTGATGCCTCATCTGGTATGAAAAAGGACCAGCTCTGTGATGCCCTACCTAGTATGAAAAAGGACCAGCTCTGTGATGCCTCATCTGGTATGAAAAAGGACCAGCTCTGTGATGCCCTACCTAGTATGAAAAAGGACTAGCTCTAGGAAGGCTCGTCTAGTATGAAAAAGGACTAGCTCTGAGTAGCTGCCTCATCTGGTATGAAAAAGGACCAGCTCTAAGATGATACATCCAGTATGAAAAAGGACTGGCTCTGTAGAGGTTCCTATGACAAGAAGAATCAAGAGATAGCACCTGTGATGATGCCTAGTGATGATCCAGATCGAGTGATGGTGATCCAGATCCAGTGATGATGATCCAGCAGTGATGATCCATATCGAGTGATGATGATCCAGATCCAGTGATGATAGCCAGTGATGATCCAGATCGAGTGATGATGTCCCATGATGATCCAGATCGAGACATGATCCAAATCCGATGACTTGAAGATGAAGATGACTTGAAGACGAAGATGACTTGAAGACTCAGAAGACCTGAGATGCAGATGATGAGATGATCCAGTTGATACAGAGAAGAAGGCCAATGCTGAAAATTATGTCAAAAGAATACCTTCCTAGTTAAGAGGGAGTGTTGATGTATTTGTAACTTCGGAATGTATTCATCTATTGTTAGTTTTTGCACCTAGGCAGATGTTCCCTAGGTGACTTAATTTTTGCCTAAGTCACTTTAAGAGGGAAAAAGGTGACCCTCACATTAAATGTCACTTAATGAGACTTTATAACCATAAAGTCACTTTTTGATAAATTTAAGTGAGTGAGTGATTTTATTTATGTGAATTAAATAAAAGGGATTTTCACTCTCATTGATTCTCATCCGTTGGATTAGATGTCTTTTCCACCGTTGGATTAGAAACTCACTTAGGTCAAACAAAAAGGCATGAGGGAGGCAAAAGGGTTTACACTTTTCATTTTTTTGCATGAGAAGAAGAGAGAGCCGAGCAGGGAGGTCGAGACTGAGAAGGAGGGTACGATTTTCCAGAAGAGAGATTGCTGCACATAAATCAAGGAACATTGAATGCACAGAAATCGAGGTGTTTTACCTTCATTTATTGCTGGTACTGTTGCACAGGATTCGAGGAGTACGGCCTGCATTTAATGCACCGTACAATCTGCATTTAATTTCCAGAAATCGTGGTACGGCCTGTAGGTACGGGCTTCATTAATGCTGCGCAGAAATCGAGGTACGGCCAGCATTTAATTGCTGCACAGAAATCGAGGTACGGCTGCATTAATTTTCTGCACTGTTTTCGAGGAGGTACGGCTTCATTTATTGCTGTACGGTCTGCAATTAATAGGCACAGAAATCGAGAAGGGTGTACGGCTGTTTTGCTGGGCACAAGTTTCCAAATTTTGGGATAAAGTCTGTGGTGGAGATAAGTTGTATTTCTACTGTATTTCTGTCCATTATTTTGCTGAAGAAAATAAAATCTCTCTCTCTCTGACTGGTTTTCCCCATGGGGGTTTTTCCAGGGCTGATTAGCCAAAAATCTCTGAGTCAAATTTATGGTGTGACTGTCTATGTGTTTATTTCTGCCTGTTAGTAATTTTTACTGTGTGTTTAAAATTGTTCGGCAAATTTTTTAAGTAGCTCTCATCCTATGCAAAACCGACTGAAGTGAAACACACAAAATGTTCATTTAAACCAGCAAGCAGTAAATCTCAGTTTTTCTACATCTATGTATCTTACGTATTGTAACCCGATGTTTATTCCGGGATGTATCTATAATGTAATTGTGTCATGTTGTCATGCCCCGATGTTCCAATCGGGAGAATCAATAATATAAACAAGTCATGTCAAGTCATAGTGAGTAACCCTCCGATTGTCTAAGGGTTAAAGTCCCCGCAGTTCCAAGGCACTAGGGTTATTAGACTCTCCTAGTAGAGGTCGGACCTGGTAGGGTTTTAGTCATGTCAGGATTAGTACAAATAGAGAACTGGAGTCTCTATTTATTACACAACTCATCCACACTCCAGTGTAGCGCATAGTTGAGAAAGGAGAAGACACTGGGGCTAGATAAGAAGAAGATTACTGCTGTCGGGAGATCACTTACTGTTTTGGGGCTTTTACTGTTTTGGTGTTGATTCTATCTCTGAGGAAGTTGCGGGGTTTTCTCCATTTATGGTTTCCCCGAGGATAAACACTGTATTCATTGTCTCTTGTGTTTGATTGTTGTGCTTGTTATTCTCTCAGTAAAGATCCTAATATAATGCTAGCTCAATGATGAAATTCTAACACCTTGTTCATCTTGCTAATAAGGGAAAGATTCTACTCATCTATAACTACAACACACAACGGTAGGAAGCTTTTCTCGAACACAAACCCCATAAACAAAAGGCTACCAAGAAAAAGAGAATCCATTTAATGTTATGGGTACTAAGTCTTCACCCTTGACCTCTTCACCAATTACTACAAGCTGATCACAAAATTCAGTATCCTCGTCAAGTAGATTGCTACAGTATCTGTCTTGCTCACCCACGTGTATCTAAGCTTATTCCGCAACATCATCTTCCAAATGATGTTCTCATTCTAATATAGTGACTAGAGCATCAAACATGTCCTTTCCAATGTTCCCCCAAGTTTTTGGGACGTGGGAGCACGAGAGCGGGGAAACGCACATTGGGGACGTGTGGAGACACACCCATATTTTGGGGAAATTCATGAGGGATGGGAATACGTCTCTAAAATTATAAAAATAAAATAAAAATACCAAAAATAATAATTCAGTTGTACATTAATGATTGTGCAATGTAAATATTAAATACAATGGTTTATTTTTGAAGTAATACCAACTAGGGATTGTAAAAAGTAAAAATAATGGAAAAACAAAATAAATAAAATTATTTGTGGGGCAGGGGGGCGGAAACGTTTCGCCAAGAGCCCCCCTGTCCCCAAGGCGTGGGGAGTGTGGAGGGCGAGTCCCCGACCCTGTGAGACGCGTCCCCGTGAAACACTGATCCTTTCCCATGGTCATCCCCACGATCTAAGGGATCAAATGGTCCTTCACAAAGTCAAGGATGACTAGCTTCATCTTGCCCATCTTTTTGTGTCTGCCAACAAGATTGATCAGCTCTACAACCTTGTTCTCAACAAATTCCCATAGATCATGCTCCTCCAACAACATCTATACCTGACTCACTACCATAGGATGAAATTAAAGGAAACTTCCAATCTATCTTCGTACCTGAGATTATATGTAGTCACACCGCTGCTCCTGGAATACTCTGCTAGAGAAAACAGATCAGCAACCTATAACAAATCCACATTGTTATTCTCAAACACTGATCTGGAGCATCACACCCTTAAAACCTCCCAACAACTGCCTCACAGGTACAAGCCCTACTATCCACACACAAATTTATTGAGGGTTTCAAGTTTTCAACGATACACTCAAATACCATTTCAAAAATCAGACAATGGTGAGCAGATTTTGTACTCTAAAAAAACTAACATAAAACTATAGATCATTAATGCTGAAGATAACAATCAAAATTTCAGCTAGCTGCTAGCAGTACTTTAACCTACAAACACATCCTGCTGATAAATAAAACAGAAAACATGTTAATTTGACCACTCAAAAAAGCATCTATAATTTTCTATTAAATTCTGAAAATTAGAGAGCCTAAACACAAATCCAAAGTTCAAATTCTTGAACCATAAACGGTGTCCCTTGCTTCTAGTTTATAGGCTAGGAAGAAGAGAAGTACAATGACTCTGGACACATACATGAGCATCATTGCATGGACAACCAAGCCAAAGGAGAAGTGTGATCTCCTAGAGATCTGCACCCTTCATTAAGCTGGAAAACCTCGTGCATGTGTCCTCCTAGAGATCTTTAGGGAACTACGCACTCTGCTTGTGCATACAAAAATACTTAAAGCAAAACACTAATTATAACTGAACTGCCGAAAATAAAAGCATCTAAACAGGAAATAGACTGAAGATGGCATGCATGCACCCCTATTTCTCTCTCTCTCCTCCATAAATCCCAGTTTGCCCTCAACTACTCTATCAACTTCCCTATGTCACAAGATTCGGCGAATTTGAACCTTGAGGTTCGAAATTTGCCGAATTTCAAGAAGAGAAAAAAATTCGAATTAAATTCGCTGAATCTTAAAAACTAATCTCAAAACGAATTTCATCGAATTTGAATTTAAAGGCGAATTAATTTGCGTAGTCTTTTAACCCTCGTGTTTAACCCTACTACCTACCTCATGCAACTTTAACACTCTCACGGTTTACCCTAGTATAAACTTTTTGAGGCGCGCCCAAACTCACTGTAGTTCTCGGTTTCCCTCTCTTCTCCACATTGCACAACACAAAAACTTCATCTCTAGTTTCCCTCACTGTTCGCATATGTTCGCAGCTTGGTTGTAGGTTGTAGCTCGATGCTCACTACTCAATACTTGGTGCTCAGTGCTCACGAGTCAGGTCACGACCCTACATCAACTCACAGCCCGCGATTTTGCTGATTTCCCTACCTTTGTTGAAGATTGGACCCCTGGACAAATTTATTTTTATGTTTAAGAGACAGATTTCAGTTTTATAGTTTATTTCTTAAACTATTTAAGCATAACATATTTCATTTTATAGTTTAAACTTTATTTCAGTAGCAGATTATATTAACAATTTTAATATATATATATATATATATATATTTGAATCTCAAACAAACTGAAACCTCTTCCAAAAATTCGAATTCGAACCAAATCAAATGGTTGTCGAACTCGAATTCAAATTCAAACCATGTGACTTTGGAGCTGCCAATGAAGGGTGCATTGCAGCTATATGAAACTCTGTTGTACGCACTGCACTACTAAAGGAAAGAGTGTGGTAGTTCCTTAATCCCAGAAAAAGTGAAATTCAAAAAATTTGGGCTCTTACAAGAATTTAGTGAAGCATTGTAATTTGGTCCTTAATGTGACAATGTTCAAAACTAACGATCTAACCCTAGATCAACTGCCAAATATAATGTTGATGGACCTGTTAAACTGCATCAAATTTTGTGTCTTGATCTTGTCTCAATTCAATTTTAGGATTTTTGCAGGTACAAGTACATGTTATTTTTATTCTGGACTGTTATGAGGTTCTGAGCATCCCACAAGGGAATGTTATCCCCATATCCGGCCATGGTTATACCATTTGGAATCTCAGTGCCTGCTTCGACTTAGATATTTGCATCCTTCAAATAACTCAATGAGAATTTCGAGGAGATTTTTGTAGCATATCAGATTGAGTCATATTTCCATTTCATCAGTTCATCAACTTCACTAGGAATTCCAGTTTGGTTATGTTGTCGCCTTTCACACACCTAGGTTATGTGGCAGAAATCTTTAAGCCACTCGATGTGTCCTTGGGGGCAAGTCTCGAGTCAAGGCTGTCACCTTGTTCTTGACTCCTCCGTTCAGGCTAACTCCTAACGAAGCCAAGGGGGGTAGACCCTATTAAATTACTAAGGCTAATTACTTAGTGTGATGGTGTTATATTGATTTAGTTGTTTAGAAGTTGTTTGAAATTAACCAGTGGAAACAAAAGATAACAAGATGCAAGATTTAAAGCAGATAAGCACAATAATGACACTCAATATATATATAATCGAAAGAATAAATCACCAGTGCCTTAAATGGAGTCAACAGAGAAAATAGTGTGCTTGCATGCGCTTGAAAGAATGTTTTGCAAATGTCTCTTGGTAGATTTTAAATTAATGTGGAATGTGAATGAATTAAATTAGGCGAAAAGGTGACTCCAGATATACCCGAGGGGTACTTGGAGTATGTCCAAAAGTGAACTTTCACGACTACCCGCAACGTGTTTGTGGGCTGGAACGGAGCCTTGGAGACTATTGTTCGTAACGCACCCGTCAGGGTGTGACAGAGATCAGCGCCTCGAGGTCACTTTCCAGTTGTTCCCACTCCTTTGGGTATTTTGCCATCGTTTACAATTCGTTCGAGGCGTTGGATTTTAGCCTAATGGTTTGTCAATTTGGGAGGTGAAGACTAATTAATCTAGTCACTCAAGTGCTTTTGATGCAGCTTGACTAATCGGACGAGCCGCAGCCAAGTACAGAGCATACACACTAGAGTCTGTTATTTTTAGTAAGTTTTAAAAGAGGTGTTCTTATTAAAAAGAAAACCCTCTAGGATCCTCTTTCGGTCCAAGTGGACCTCAATCGGGGAATCAATGAGGGATTGATTTTATTATGATTATTAAAACAATTAATGAAAATGGAATCAAAGATACACGACACTGGTTTTCTAATTAGTTCTACCACGCATCTCTTTCCCCTTGCGGGTCACTCGGGAAGTCGTGGGGTAAGTAGTATGATTACTTTTGAATTGAAAATATGGAATAATGTGAAATATTATTAAAGTATACAATCATGCATGTCAATACTAAACTAGAACATAAACAAGGTGAAACAATGTAAAAAAGAACACAGACGCGAATCCCCCCAGGGGGGATGGTGAATAGGCTCGAAAGAGCCTATTCGAAAAGATTTTTCTTTTTATTAGCAGCAATTACAATATCAGCAAACTGAAATTAATCCACCTGGTCCTTATATGGAATGAGACCAAAGGTTTACAAATTGCAAAAATTTGAAATTTTGGGAACACGAAGACCCCCTTGGGAGTTTCGAATGGTCCAAAAATGATTTCCGGGCAGCGCCGCCTCCTCTTTTTCTGTTACACCTGCTAAAAACCAGCAAACTTATCACAGTTAAATATACCTGAAAGTACTTTTGGATGAACAAACTTTTTACCCAAAAATTCTAAGTTAAAACTAGTTTTTAAAGAAGCGGAAAAGGAACAAGGAAAGCAAGCTTTCCTTGGGATCTTGGCCTGCTTTGGGGGCATCCAATATGAAGCACTTAAATTGCTGAATATAATTTTTTTGATTCTAAGGAAACAACAATGCATTCAACAAGCTTTAGATCTACTTTCACAGCCTTGAAAAATGACAGTTTTCCCTAAAACTAGATCTAGAATGCTTGTAAATTTTTTTTTAGGAATGAGATCTAGTTTATGAGCTTTAAGGCAGCAAGATCTATGTAAAATAAACTCTGAAATTGATAGATCTAAACAATTTTAAAGCTGTAAACAAGTAACCGAACTGATCTTAAAAAAATTTGAAGGAGGAAGAGGAAAAGAAGAGCATTTGTTGTCGGGGAATGGATCTGCAAAGAAGACTAGTTAGTGGAATGCCGAGGGACAATGCCTTCACAAAACAATCGGATGCCCACTGGAATCAAGCTAGATCCACAGTTCGTCCAACCCCTGTTACCTGAAAACTAACAAACAATCCTGCACAAAACCTTATGAGATCAGGATAGAAATATATGAAGAAAGAGAGGGATTACATGCAAATAAACTTATTTAAACATGTATGATATGAATCTTTAAGCATATATACTATAAGATATTGAAAAGCAAGTAATCTTACTTGCCCAGCTATACCCCTATTGATTCAGCTGAATCATTAAGCCAGACAGGATTCAGATGCAGAAATTGAGAGAAAGCCAATGGTAAAAAGCTGCAAGACAATGTTAAATCCACACATATAAAAGCATTACACCGATTTGGCCTCCAAAGCTTCACTTTATTCCAATAGCAAAAGATATTACACAGTATTACAACAGCAATAGCTCCTCAATCCAACTCTAGCTAACTCGGAAAGGAGGCAGCCATGCTTTATTTATACACAAAATTGAAACCCCAGCCCAAAGGGGGCACAAATCCCAAGGAGATAGACCACTGCAGTTGAAGGAGAGTCCATCAATGCCTGATCTAAAGCTGAACTGAGCTTCTATTAAGTCTGAATGTCAATCGGGGGGCTGATTGAGCTGACACGTCGACCTGCTGAGTGAATCATCAACCACAAAGCTCCCAGAAGAGCCCACACGTGTGGAGGAGAGAGAGAGGGCGAAATTCCCCATAAAGGAGGCTGAAGTTCAACTCTGAATTTGCCCTGATCACCTCCTTCAATCAAGGATTTGTCAGATCCAGTCAATCTAGTGCCGATGAGACTGATTTCAATCAAATCGGTTGAGAATCCACTGATCTAGGATTTTGGATTTGCTCCATTATTCATCAATTATTAATTAAAATAATCAATGATTGATTTTTTGGGGCTTTCTGACCTGCATCACTCAAAACCTGGAAATAGTGGGTCTATGGGTTTACATGGTGCTCTTAGCTTGAAAATGAGCACCCCCATGACTAAAATTGACTATTTGGCCCACTTTTATTACAAAACCAATTTTTCCAATTAGACTATTAAAAAATAGCCTAAGTTTTTGTGGAAAAATTAAAATTTAAAAAAATTTAAAAAACTAAAAACCTAGGGGGACTTGGACATGTTCATATGACTCGACCATGATGCCTAGCATGTTTATACATTGACACATATACTCTAATAACCTCAATAGGCCTAAATGCCAAGCCGACCACCCCAACTTTGGAGGTATTGAGTGAAAAACTCAGAAATTATCACTCGTTTATTCAACAACCAATATAACCAAGGGAAAAAACACCCTGGGTTGATCGGATTGACAAATAAAGTCTAAGAGACCGAGTCTTTTACAGACACTATCATGCTCGAACATTTATTACAATTCCCTCATGGGATATGAACATGTGATATAGTACAACAAAGTTTCCCAGAAGCAAGACTGAAGGTCTTCTGAAGTCCGAACAAGTTATCCTTATCTGGTTCACCAGGCTCACTTGATAAAAAACGACTAAGTACAACTTAGGTGGTAACAAGTTACATGCATATTGTTTTTCAGTTTGTTATATTTGCAGAAATGCATGTATCCTTTGCATGCAAGACTTGGTACTTCTCATGATTTTTAGTGCATGCAGAATTGTCAATAAGACTTGGAGATGTAAACAGGGATTTTTATCGGAGTGTATGCAACGTGCATGTAATTTTTTGGTACCGCTATTTCAAGCAGAGGTCAGGCTACAGTTCTCACATGTCATCTCTATGGGCATATTCTTCTTCTTTGGTGTCATACAAATTTGTTGATTTTTGGCAGCATCAAGAGCCATTCTCTAGGAGAATTGGCATCAGCCTGGGGCTAAGGACCTGGTTAGAGATCAGGATGTTGATGACATAAGATCCCCTCGTGTAAAGGAGATAACATCAACATAGAAGTTGTCATGTTCCCAATTAAATAATTTCCAAATAAGACTACTTGCAAATAATGTTCCACCAACCTACTAGTTCCCTAGGTTGAGATGGAGACATAAATTTTGTAATAAGGAGCTATGGGACCCAAAAGGACTTTAGTTTACCATGTTCACATTTAAATGGGTCACATAAATAATAAATGGTAAGAAAATAAGGTGGTATGGGTTCATGAAGACACTTGGAAGCTTGTGGAGCCTTTGGATGACTAGATTCCCCACACACTTGGCATGATATTCATCCAAATTCGAACACATGGGTAATGTAACGTTATTGGAGGGTGATGTGGTGTCAAATGGCATATAATGAGCCAATGAATTCGAATTGGTAAAAGAGAGTAACTCCCATGAAAAAGGAAGAGACTAGAAGACAATGTGTGCCACTTGGAAAGAGATTCCATGCACTCTATGACAACAAATGATGAAAGATTATAAGACAAGTATGACAAATTCAGACCTCATTGCAAACATATGACAAATCTGACATGACAGGGCTAAAAATAGCCACCAAGAGGTCAAATTTGGGAGTTAGAGGCAACCATTCGAATTGGGGAAAGAATTGGAGCATGAAGAGGAATACAAGGGTCATGAGAGTTACTAAACCACTAACATAAGTTGGAGGAAGCCCATGGAGGGAATTTCAACCTTAGGAGGCCTCATGAAGTTAATAAAAGGATGGCATGAGGAAGGATAATGGCTTTTGATCATTTGTTAAGTGGCCTTTGGCATTTTGAAGAGCTTTTGCTTGTCCATTGCACGGTGAGTGTTCACTCTCCCTGCTTGTGAACCAATTTCGAAGGAGATGGATTCCTTTCCAAGTTGGTTCATGGAGAGGCCATTCAGACCTCTCACTGGAGCTTAATGAAGGAGTTTTAGTTGCAGGTTGAAGTACCATACAGTCGAATTCTCATCTATTTCCCTATTCTCTCATTCCTTCTTCTCCATTCCCCCACACTCTCATGTTGAGGGCACACTTGTTGGAGTGGCGCTTGCACTTTGCTGAGTATATTTGATGCCTAAGCTGTGAAATATGATGTATGGCTCTGTAATCTCATGTCCATATGCTCTATAAGTCAAAATATCATAAATACATGTATGAAAGGCTTGCATTCCCATGCTCTTGAATGACTAGTTTTCATGTATTTGGCTTCCAATTTGGAAAGAGTTGCATAACAGATTTGTATGAGGACATTTCTATGAGTTTGATGATGATGGGGAAGCAATATATGATGCATGGCTCTATACTCTTATGTACATATGCTCTATAAGTTGAAATATCAAAAATCCATGTGTGAAAGGCTTGCATTGCCATGAGTTCGAATGACTAGTTTTCATGTGTTTGGATTCCATTTCGAAGGAGTTATATATCTGATATGTATTAAGGAATTTCTTTGATGTTAAATGTTGTTGAGGAAGCAATTTATATGTTGTATATGATCTCCATTCATCATGTCATGTTCTGAACTATTTCATGTACTTTTTATGAGTTAAAATGGAGCTAGCAATGCCATTTCCCCCTAAGCAATTTTACTGAAAGTTATCATACGAATGTTGTACTTTATAGCCAGTTTGAAGAACTAATACCCATGATTAATTACAGACCCTGATGTCTGATATTCATCCACATACTTTGTTCTCAAAGTCGGGAGGTTCGTACTGCATTTGGAGAGCCAAAAGTGTCATCTACCCTTGGGGGTTTTAACATCAATTTCCTAGTGTTTTTGTCCTTCTTTCCCTATGGCCAAAAGCAAGTTGCAGAATCAATTGGAAAGTGCATGAGCATTAATATTATGCATTAGGATGTCCTAATACCCCTCAAGATCTTCCATACAAAATTTGAATTCATTTTGGTGCATTTGGTTCAACTTAGGTTTCACTAATCTAAAGCTAGAAATTGGCCAAAGTTGTGCAAACTTGAGCAACATGTAAAAATGAATTTATGATTCAACCATTCAGTGTATGAGGTCTGTTAGTATATTTTAAATCCCATAGTATCCCTCCATAATAATTTTGGAAAGGTTTGGTGGTGTTTGGAACCAAACCAAGAAGGATTAGTCGACCACATTTTCCTAGTAAATTTGCATTGTTTCTCCTTAACCCTAAACAAGGTTGCAGAGGTCTAAAGTCAAATACAAAGTGTCCTTAAACCACCTTGGTATGTTTTAAGACTCACCATACCATTTCCTTTCGAATTTGGGACCATTTGGAGAAAGTTGGAACCCTCTAGACTCTAGAGTCATGACTAGTGAAGCTTGAATTTGCCCAATTTGTAATTTTCTCAAAAATTCCAAAAAAGGGACATTACAGAAGCAGTCTCAAGAAAACCTTTCTTATGATGAAGAATTAGAAGACAAGTTGACCATTGAAAAGGACCCAGTGTAAAATACTTAATGAAAGACCAAGAGGGGCAAGAGTTTAAGTTCAAGATGGTTTTGTCTCAAACTTCATGAGAAATTAGAAGAAGAGCTTTTAATGTTGCTTCTAAGACAATCAACAAGTAATCTTCCTTATTTATGATAATGTACTTTGAGTTGGCACATGTGGACATAGAGACCAAGAGAAGGGTCTAAGATGACTTGTTTAAGGAGTTATGGTCATGGAACCCCAATGAAGGATCAAAAGCCCACTAGTGAAGGGAAGGGCTAAAAGCCCAAGATAAAAAGTTAAGACCTTAATTAAAGTATTAAAGTAATTTTTAATTAATAAATTAAAAATTACAATAAGTGATCTTTGAAAGGTGGTTTCCTTAACTTATGGAATTGTTAATCCCTATCTCACTCAATGGTGAATTATAAATAGAGAGCACCTTCATTTGAACAATACACTTCACATGATCTTTATCTCTGATCCAACAAGAAAAATTCATGGGGTTTATGCTAGTATTTTTCTCCCTCTTCATCATCGAGGGATTGGTTCATCCTTTTAAGACAGACGCAGGGGTATTGTTTGCTCGTCTTGACCACGGGAAAGGAGTTGCATGAGTCATGGAGGTTCGATCAGGCTACAGGAGGCAGCCCGCAGCCCTAAAGGGCTTGTTTAATGACAGTCGAACCCTGCTATGGCATGCTCTAGCCTACCCGAGCCCTAACTAGGGTCTGTATCAACATCTAAGAACCCTAAAAGGGCATATACCAGACACCTGTGGCATCCACCAGCCCTCTAAGGGCTTATACTCAGGCACCCAAAGGCACTAACCCCTGATCAGGGACTTAACTCGATCAACCCAACCACTGTTAGGGTTTGGACAAAGCTACAGTCTCAATCCAGTCAACAACTACCTCTTTTGGTCAACAACACAGTCAACCAGTCAACAACACACTATGTTTGGTCAACAGCAGCATCATTTTTAATCAACAGCATTTGATGGCAGAAAGTTAGTGTCTGATCAGTCATTGACAGGATGATTACAGTCATCTTGTTAAGGGTTTCTTCAACAAGCTTCCCTTGATCTCTCATGCTGTTTTCATCTTGAAGGCCTGCATCATCCTCATTTGGGCTAACATCAACATTGGAGGCTATAGAAGGCAGCCCACAGGCAGATCATCTAATCAGGGCTAATGTCATACTGAACAGGGCTTACATCAGCTGATAAAGATAAGTACTTGGTCTCTCTGATTGTATTTACCCTTATATCATATATGTAATAAGGGTTTTGATATTCATGGTCATGAGGTATACTTGTCCTTCTATTAATGAATCTATCATAAGAAAGGTTGTTGGGTTTTTCCCTCAAGAAGAGAGAAGGTTTTCCCTGGGTAAAATATGGTGTCTACTGTGCATACCTATTTATGTGATGTACTGTGATGTGATGCATTTTCTTTCTGTTGCAATTATCTTTCTGCTATAACTGGTTAATAAATTCTGCTCTTATGGTTGAAACTTTCAATGTGTACTTATGATATGAAAATGAAAAATGTACACTTAATTACCTACTACTGAAAGTAATGAAAATTCAACAAAATCCTAAGTTACCAAGATACGGATTCGGATCCAGATCCGGATTCGCTAGATTTTTTAAAACCCAAGATCCAGATACGACGAGGAAATGGCAAGTACAAACAAATATAAAAATATTTTTATAATAAATAGAAAAATAGAATGAAGAAACAAAACTATTTAGGAGACACAAGAGTAGAACTATAAGTTATTGCCAAAAAGGAGAGTTCATGTACCATAAATTATAATTTGACAAGTTGTGATATTGATAATTTTAAAAACCATATCAGCATGAAGTTGAAGCAGGTCATAATAGTGTTTTTGTGAGCTACATCCACATGTCCCTATCAGCAGGGAATAAAGTGGTTTTCTTGAACGCTATGGAAAGACTACAGAGCATTGTAGGTGAAGTGAGCAACAACATAGTACATAAAGATAGATCAGCCCTTCACAGCAAACCTTGACCATAAAGATATATCAAATAAAAACGTTGAAACCAAACCTTGATATTGATATATCAGAGTTCAAGAGCATATCTTGACATCATACATACCAAACTCGAAATCGGCAATAAATCGGCAAGGCAAAAGAGCGAAGAGTTTGAATCGGATCGGGAAAAAATTGGAAAAAACTCAGCAAATACAAAAATTAAAGATATACACATTTAGAATTAAAAAGCACATTTTTTTCATAGATATTCAAAATAAACATGTCCATATACTGCAAGATATCAATAGATGTCCAAAATAACCATATTAAACAAATATGGTTAATAGATAATAATTGTTAAATACATTAATAGCCAATACCATCTGGTATTATAATTTATAATAAATTTAAAAATATAATAATTTATAATATATTTCTTTTACTCATAATAAAATATCGAACTAATACTAATGATTTTTTTTTCAGTAATTAATTACTAATGATTTTTTTCAGTAATTAATTACTAATGATTTAAGATTAATTGCTTGAGACAGATGCAAATTGAATGTAAACTTTATTTATTTAAAAAATGTTTACGGAGTCGGGTTGCAAATTCAATGTAACCACTAAAACAACCTGCCATTATCATTATCATTATTGGTCTACCCGAGGAAAAAATCATGTCCAAACCAAGGGTAAACACAACATCCAAAACCCGCTAACAAATCAACGTCCAAACCCGGGGCCAAAATCACGATTTTTTATCAGCCCAGTAAAGTCGCTATTCCGGCATCAATCAGCACATTGTTGTCCCAGCAAATGCACGATTGGCTTAAGAAGTATTTGAGGGTAATTGGTATCGGAGCGGGTCGCTCTTGTTAAAAAAAGAATCCTGCTCCTTCCCCAAACCGTCAGCTCAAAGGGACAAAAATCGCGATTTATAGGGTACCCAAACTCGCAGAGCTGAGTAAAACTCGGAGACCTAAGTAAAACTCGCAGATTTTTTTTCCATCAAATGGTTTGAAGTCATTCAGCCCGAGTTTAAATCGCCTCAATCCAAATCGGATCGTTCTGCTGCCGAGCCGAGTCAAACTCGCGATTAATCCGGTTTGACTCGCGAGACATGTTACTATGCTTGACATAAGGATAGATCAGACCTTGAGTAGGAATGGGATTTACGCTTTTAGCCATTAGGTGTTTAGGGATTTTTAAGTTTTTCATTAAAAATTAACTTTTGGATGGATCAATGGGTCATAGAAGCACTGGAAGTTACAAAATCCGTTTGAAAATTTTGGGAATTGTTTGATTTTTCACAGGATACGTTTGAAAATTTCAGAAAGTTTTTTATTTTTCACAGGAATTTTTGTTTTGATGGGACCAGGATATATTTCCTTCTGTAAGGGATCAGTTTCCATGGCGGATCCAAGGCGGATCCGATCCAAATACGTATCCCATTCGTGGATTCGCGGATCCTACACACTGGGATGGTAGATCCGGTCACACAGACAAAATCCAATGCAAGAGATTTTGCAATACTGCTATTTTTTGTAGTTGCATGCAATGCCACCTTCATGAGGCCATGCAAATTGCTCAAATGATGTCTCTGTTGCATGCGAATTCTGAAAGCATGCATTTCTAGTTTTAGTAATGCTTATTTTTAGGCATTACTATTTTTAAAAGTATTTCTATTGGATGTAGTTAGATTTGTTGTGCTCAGTTAGCGAAATTATTTTGGTAAGTTCTGTTTTTAGTAGGCATTGTTTCAGGCAGACCTATTTTTAGCAGTGTGGTGATGCATGTGGGTCGTGATAATATCGTATTAATCGTTGTCATCATGGGTTGATGTTGACTTATTGGTGGATTAGTGTTTCCTCACAAATCTTCAATCCATCTTCTAGGCTATTTTTGCAAGTGACATGATAGAAGTGCACTGTGACATGTGGCATCTTGACATGGCCACCAGTTCATTAGCTTGGTAAGTTTATGTTGGAACTTGGAGCACACCCACCTTGTGGAGGGATTTTGGCATATGTGACCTGACTTGACAATGAGTTGAAATATCCTGTCATTATTTTAAATTTATTATCAAGCTTGTTATTTACTTGACATGTGGATGGATTCTTATTATGACATTTGGACACAGGGAGTTGATTAAGCTGTGATGCAGATGCAGTGTTGGGAAGGATATGCTTTCTATGGTTTCATTCTAAGTCACAAGGTTCTGGTTCGAGCTTGGGTTCGGCAACCATTAAGTTCAATTCAGATTTAAGTTTTCTGATGAGGTTTGGAAGAGGTTCGCCATTAGGTTCATCTATATACATTTTTCAATATATATATATATATTGAAATATAACATAAAATAATTAGAAATCAACATCAATAAACATATGAGTAAGAATCATGATTGATAAACATATATGACTCATGAGTGACTTAATCATTGATAAAATCCAATCATCAATGGTATTATTAAAATTTAAACATACAATGCAACTGCAAATTGCAAAAATAAATTCTTCAGATTTCAAATTTTGAAAGGATGTCCATAATGTGAAATACTTATAATCCCTACAAAAATGCCCAAAATTCGAACAAATAATGCATCATGCAATTGAAAATTACAATATGGAGTAGAACATAGTCTTCAAATTTCAAAATTTAAAAGAAATCCATAATGTCAAATAGTTATAATCCCTGAAATTGTTTCACAAAATTTAAAACATGGTCAGAATTTATATTTTTGTGGCCTACTTATAACATCATAAAGCTCTAAATCATCAAAAGCACATGAAATAGTAAATGCACTATAACTGTGATCATCATATTCATCAAGTGGAACTCTATCATCACTTGGCATGTCACCATTAGGGAGAAGATAATCTTTTCTGCACTCAAAATAGGTGCATACCATGGTAAAGAGAGGAACTTGATGAATCTTTTGCCACACTACCTAAGGCCAATTGCAAATTAATACAAACATTAACAAAGGTCTCCCAACTGTGTAGATAATAATGTTTTTTTTTTCTTGAATATGGTTTTTAACCTGATAGGGTTACGTTTTTTGCTCCATACATTTTTAAACTTTCTAAAATAAAAATAAATTTTAAAAAATGAAATTTGCCCTTCAAGTTCGTTTGGGGTTCGAAATTGATTCAGGTTCACCTTGAGGTTCGGTGAACCTCATCAAAGTTCAATTATTTTTCAGGTTCGCCAAACTTCGATTCTCAAGGTCGAAGTTTGGAAAACCCAATGACTTAGATTTCATTTGGTGAAGGTGAGGATTGCACCAAGTGTTAGAACTTAGTAGACATTTTCAATTCCAAAAAACCTAATGCAAATCTGAAATTTCACCTCTCTAGAGGTTTCTCTAATCTAATCCTTGAGAACTTTCAACTTTAGGACTAATCTGAAATATTTAGTTACAGCAGTGAACAGCGGCAAATACTTCACCTCTCCAAAGTGCAAATCACTAGACAGCTCAAAAGAAAAGATTCCAAGTGTACTTTAATGTCTACAAGTTACAACCTCAGGGCACACTTTTTCAAATATATAAAAGATCTGAAATAACCTTGTTGCATCATCATTTATAGTAGTAAATATACCCCTTTTTATCTTCAAAATAAATGTTAAATCTCTTTAACAATTTCAGCAATATGTTATGTCAAATCAACATGAACAACTGTTGCCATTTACCCTATCAAGCAGATAACACAAGCTGAAAATCAAATCTGCAAGTACACAATTATTGAATAGCAGAAACACTTCATTTATATATAAGAGATGAAGTACATGTACATACTCACATCTTATCACAAGTTGGTAGAATTTTAAGCTCTCCAAAAATACAGGACAAGGAACTCTTCATATATATACATAAGATGAAGTTACAAGTACATACCAACAATTTCTCAAAAACTGGTACAAGTAAGTCCTTCAAGCTAATCATAAATTCGGACTTCACCAATGTTCTCCAATCCCCAGCTAGGACAAGCTACTATTAAACCCTACCCACCAACTCCTCCTAGCTAGGAATCACTCAAGTCCCAACCAAAGTTGGTTGCTACACCAAAGATCCACGACAAGCTAGCATACACACTAACAAGTCCTCTTTGGCAACTACACTTGCATCTCACAAGTGTACAAGAGAAAACACGATAGTCTTCCACTATCTTCTCCACATCAAGCACTCCAGGTGGTACTAGGGTTTCCAATGCCATAAAACCTTAGTGTTCTCTTGCAACAACCAAAAAACAAGTGCTCCATTTGCTTCTCTAGAATTAGTCTCAAACCCTAGCTTCCCTTACTTTCTTAGGGCAAACCATAACCCTAACACCTGCCTTGCATCAACACAAGAACCCTAGCACACTAAACAAGAATGCAAAGTACAATGAAAAAGAATTAGATATGAAAGAGACAAGTTCGCTCTAGCTCGCACATCTCTAATACATGATGTGATTCATATGATGATTGAAAAGTGCCACTCCTCCATTTATATATAAGAAAGATGAGGAAGAACAACAATAATAAAATGGATAAGTTCCACAAGCAAACAACCTAACCAATCACTAGATAGGTCCACATGTGAATCACTCCAACTCTACGAAACACATGTCAAGCTCCAACGTAAGCATGTCCATCAAGCAAGGGTCCCAAGGCGAGTGCTCCACAAGCAGGGTCGAACACTCCTCTCTAAAGGTCTCCAATGCTCCAATGTTAACCCTAAGCCACTCCATTTGCTTCTCTAGGATTAGTCTCAAACCCTAACCCTAACACCTGCCTTGCATCAACACAAGAACCCTAGCACACTAAACAAGAATGCAAAGTACAATGAAAAAGAAGTATATATGAAAGAGAGAAGTTCACTCTAGCTCTCACATCTCTAATTCATGACGTGATTCACCACACCTCCCTTTATGTATAAGAAAGATAAGGGAGAACAACAATAATAAAATGGATAAGTTCCACAAGCAAACAACCTAACTAATCACTAGATAGGTCCACATGTGAAGTACTCCAACTCTACGGAATACATGTCAAGCTCCAAGGTAACCATGTCCATCAAGAAAGGGTCCCAAGGCGAGTGCTCCACAAGCAAGGTCAAACACTCCTCTAAAGGTCTCCAATGCTCCAATGCTAACCCTAAGCCATGCACTCCTCCGAGTCCACCACACCTAGATGAATGGTCCTCAACTCAAGTGTCCTCAAGTCAACCACAAGCCTCTATGTAAGCAACCAAGTGATCCCATGCTATCTAGGGCTCAAAACCCAGCTAGGGCTCTCCTTTGTGCACCCAAACCCTGCTAGGGCACTTCTTTGTGCAACCAAGCCCCATTGGGGTCTTTCTCAGCACATCCGAAGGCAACAATAGGCTGCCAACAGCCCACGGTGGCAGCAAGCTACCACAGTCCACGATGGGAGCAGGCTACTACAATCCACAATGGCAGCAGGCTACCACAGTCCACGGTGGCAGCAGTAAGGTTACCACAGTCCACAATGGCAACAACAAAAGTGGCAGCAATAAATGGTGAGCTTGCTAGGGCTTCCACAGATCAATTTCTCATAGACTAAAAGAACACGGGCTGTGACAGCTTGGTTGGGTAATCTTTACATACATTCACCTCAAAGTTCTGTGATTAAAATTGATGTAACTATCTATGCTCATGTACAAACTCAGTCATCTCATTTAGAGGATGAATTATTAATGCTTTGGGGTTTTTGTCCTTAAAAAGTTTCCCCTTGAAAACTCTTGTGTTCAAGTTTGTGGATGATTGTTTTACTACTGCAAATGTTTTACTGTTATTAAAATCTCAAGTGCTATCTCTATTACAGTCTGCAAATTTTATAAATTTCATACACATGTTAAATTTCAACATGGTATCGAAGCTTTACATGTGAAGTTTACAGTGATTGAGCAGACCAATGTGACCTTCATAAACCTTGGGACAATTGCAGACTGAGATAGTAGACTTCGTATTGATCAGAGATGGCTTCCAACACCTTCAGACGAGAGGAAAGACTTGAAGGGTCAGCCAACTACAATTCATGGAAAGCAAAGCTTATGGCCAACCTTGAAAGAAAACAATCTTGATGACTTGGTCATCAATACTATAGAAGAACCTACAACTAATGCAGGAAGGACAGCCTTCAAGAAAAAGCAAGCCAAGGCAAGAAGAATTATCTATGTCTCAGTTAAGGGGACCTTGATGCCTGCCATAACACCACTGAAGACAGCCAAAGAATGTTTTGACACCCTGACAAATCTATATGAGAAGAAAGCACCCAGTCAAAAGAGAGTACTAAAGAACAGACTTCGTACATTAAAGATGGAAAAAGATGAAGGTGTGGCCTCCTTCACAAAAATTGCCCAGGTAAGATATCAACTTTCTGCTATTGGTGTCTCTGTAGATGATGATGATCTTGTCCAAATTGTTTTGTATGGTCTTCCTAGTTCTTGGGAAACATTTCTGGCTACTGTAAGTGGACATGAAACTCAGCCAAACTTTGATAGACTTTGGCATGACTGTTTGGAAGAAGAAGGCAGAATTCATAGCAGAGCTAATGGTGCTAAGGAAGGAACCTTGCCCTTACAGCCAAGACAAAAAAGTTCAAGAAACCCATCCCTCCAAAGAAGAAAGAAAAGAAGCCACAAGGTAAGCAATTATATGCATCAAAATAGAATATTTAACTGTCACAAGATGGGACATTATGCCAAGGACTGTAGGCAACCAAAGAGAAGGTTCAAAAGAATATTTCAAGCATCTACATCAGAAGAAAAATAAGGGTGCTAAGTCTTCCAAAGAAGAAGAATCAAGAAGAGAATACTACTTGATCTCTGCTCTCTCAGGATCCATCACCAATAGTACTAACTCTTGGTTAGTGGCATAGTTTTAAAAATCGGAATCGGTTGAGGGTCAACTCGGAATCGGAATCGGAATCGGTAATGAATT
>LPNX010180793.1:532947-548926 GCA_001517045.1 Pseudotsuga menziesii | reverse complement strand
CCCCCCCCCCCCCCCGAATATCCCTAAATTTGGGGGTGGTCTCCACACGTCCCGAATGTGCATTTCCCCGCTCCCACGTCCCCCGTCCCGGAAACTTGGGGGAACATTGGTAATAAAAGGACTGGCAATTTCTTTGTGGACATAGCCCATCATTTGGGTGAACCATGTTATATCTGTGTCTCTCTATAATGTTTTAATGTGTTTTGCATCTTGTTTATGATTTAACTGTATATCTGTTATTGCTCTGCGGTCCTGTTTTCTAACAGAATCTTCTTACCAGTGCACCAATTCTGAAAATTGCAGACCCATAAAAAGACTTTGTGGTGTGTATTGATGCATGTAATCAAGAACTTGGAGGAGTTCTTATGCAAGACAACCATGTGGTATGTTATGAGTCAAGAAAGTTGAAGGAGCATGAGAAGAACTATGCTACTCGTGATTTAGAACTTGCAGCCATAGTACATGCTCTCAAGATGTGGAGGCATTACTTAATGGCCAAAAAATTTGAGCTAAGGACAGACCATTGTGGTCTGAAGTATTTGTTTGATCAGCCAACTCTAAATGCTAGGCAAGCTAGATGGCTGGAGTTTTTATGTGAGTTTGATTTTGAGATCAAACACATAAAAGGAAAAGAAAATAAAGTGGATGATGCACTCAGCAGGAAGGTGCATGAAATGCATGTGGCATCTCTTAGTATTTGCCAATCAGATTTGAGACAGCAGATTGTTAATCATACTGCTGAGGATGAAATGTATGTGCAGAAAAAGGACAAGTTGCAGCAGCAAAGCCTTGAAAAGAAGTATGAGGGATATAAATTGGAAGAAGATAGACTTATTACCTATAAGAACAAAATTTATATTCCAAATGTAGCAAACTTGGGGAGAACTGTTATGGATGAAATCCATCAAGCTCCATATTTTGGTCACCTAGGATATCAGAAGACAGTTGCTACAGCCAGAAAGCAGTCTTTTTTGCCATGAATGAAAAAAGACATTGCTGAGTATATTTCTAAGTGCATGAAATGTCAGCATGTGAAGGTTGAGCATCAACACCCAGCAGGGTTATTAGCCTTTGCCAGTCCCAAAATAGAAAAGGGAAGGTTATTTCCATGGATTTTATTACAGGATTGCCAGTGACTTGGAGACAACATGATTCCATCATGGTTGTGGTGGACAAGTTGACACAGGCGTCACATTTTATACCGGTTAAGTCCACATATAAGACTGATGCCATTGCAAAAATCTTCATTAAGGAGATTTTCAAATTGCATGGATTGCCTAAGGCAATAGTCTCTGACACGGATCCCAAGTTTTGAAAGGGTATGTTTGCAGATTTGGGTACCAAGTTGAACTTCAGCACTGCCTACCATCCTCAAACTGATGAACAGACAGAAAGAGTGAATCGGGTGCTTGAAGACATGCTTCGCATGTATGTGATAGACAAACCATCCAAGTGGGAGGGTAGTTTACACTCGGTAGAGTTTGCATATAATAATGGACAGCAAGTATCATTGGGAATGAGTCCATATGAAACCTTGTATGGAAGAAGGTGTAGGACACCAGTGACTTGGAATAATCCAGAATTGCTCAAGGAAATGGAGCAAGAGGTGGCAAAGATCAGACAAAACCTAAAAGCAGCCCAGGATAGACAAAAAAGCTATGCAGATAAGCATAGAGTGCATAGAGAATTTTGTGTAGGGGATCATGTTTACCTCAAAGTGAGGCCAAGGAAGAGTTCCTTGAAGCTTGGAAGTTGTGCCAAGCAATCACCTAGATATTGTGGGCCTTTTGAAGTGCTTGAAAGAATAGGCCCAATTGCATATAGACTTGCATTGTCTGCTAGCACTAGAGCTCATAATGTTTTTCATGTTTCTTTACTTAAGAAATATGTACATGATCCTAACCATGTGATAAATTGGGATGTGATACAGGTGAAACCCGAGGGAGAGTTCCAAACCGAACCATTGCGCATCCTTGACAGGAAGGTCACAGTGCTCCGAAATCGAGTTGTCGGACAGGTAAAGGTGTAGTGGAAGCACTATGGTCCGGATGAGGCTACGTGGGAGTTGGAGGATGCCATGCGATTAGCACATCTGATTTTGTTCAATTTTGTAAAGCACCGAGGACAGTGCTAATGAAGGGAGAGGGGGATGTAACACCGCAGTTTTGACCCCATGGTATTGAAATGTACACGATGTATATATTGTATGTAAATCATGGTAAGGAGCTCAAGGCCAAGGCCCTGCCATTGATTTGGTGTTTTGTGTATATGTGATCAAGGCTGTAACCTAAGCTTCTTATGTTGGTCATGCACAGTATATTTTGGAATATCATGTAAATACACAATTTAATTAAATACCACAGCTAGCTATGCACTGCAATGTGACAGAGATGGGGGCATGATTTCACAAGGAATAGGGAGGGAAGTTAGTCAAACTCTTGAGCCAATAAGGTGAGACCAGATGTCAATGGGGGAACCCATAACCCTCAGCTACCTTTTTGTCCCCTGTCCTCAATCGTTCAATTCTTCCAGAAGAGCGGTTGAGACAGTTAATGTCTTGGGCAGAGCAAGGCATGGCAGTCGGTTTCATGACTGAGCTTGCCTGCAGTCTCGGAAGCCACATTCTTGCTTCTCACGCAAGGAAGCACATGATGCATGCCCAATCCGTCGTTTTTCGTGGGTCGCGCTGAGCGTTTTGGGGTTTATTCTTCCATCCCGTGGTTGTATTGTTCATTATGCGGTTGCTCTCACTATCTCGAAGTCGCGCAGAGTGTTTCCTCATTCATGCAGGAGTGTGTTGTGTTGGTTAACTCTCCTGGGTCGCGGAACAAGTTGTTCTATAAGTATTTTCCTTTGTCGAACCAGTATTTTCCTTTGTCGAACCCTGGTTGTTGTGTTACAGTGTTATCTTGAACTGCATAGTGGTATGAGACCCTGTTTCTCTGTGTACAGAGTGAAGCCTGTGTTGCTGTGTCTCCCTGTGGTTTGTTGTTATGTGCACCCTGGTTTGGGTTTGAACTGTGTGCAAGACTTAGGATTGGAAGAGATGAGGAATGGGCTTGATAAACCTAGTGCAGAGAGGAACTTCACGAAAAGATAAGAGTGGCTGGTGAATCTTCTATGCAGACCCTGAAGAGCACTGGAAGGGAAAGCATAGCCCGAGGGACTGTGGAGCAAAGAAGGGGATGCTTCCTAGTGTTGGGTGTGTAGGTATTGTGGATGCCAGGCCAGATAGATCTTGTGGAGGTGTCCCTAGCTCTTGAATGAGCCACTAGCTTAGTCATTCTACCTTTCCACTGCCTTAGCAGCCATATAAACCCAAAGGAGATTAGCTTAGCTGACAGCCTGTGAAACTCAATTGTATATTGGCTTGGTTAGGCAGCCTGTGAAACCCAATTGGATATTGGCTTGGCTGAGCAGCCTGATAAACCCAACTGGTAGTTGGCTTGGCTATGTCTTGTTGTGCATTTGGCCATCTGTGTAATCCTTCGTTGGACAGCCTGATAAACCCAACTATGAATGCTAGCTTGGTTGAATAGCCTGTGAAACCCAGCAGTGAGCTGGCTTGGTTGAATAGCCTGTGAAACCCAGCAGTGAGATGGCTTGACTGAGTGCCTGATAAACCCATAGGTTGGCTTGGCTGGTCCTTAATGCATATGTTGGCTTGACTATGTTCAATCTGATAAACCCAACTGTTATGCTAGCTTGGCTTAATAGCCTGTGAAACCCAGCAATGAGATGGCTTGGCTGTGTAGCCTATGAAACCCATTTGTTTGGCTTGTTTGTCTGCATCCTGATAAACCCAACTGTGTGTTGGCTTGGCTAGACAGTCTGTGAAACCCAACTGTGTGTTGGCTTGACTGTGTGTGATGTGATATGGTTGTGTATGAGTCTGTTGTTCCCTAGTTCCTTGTGGACGTCATGCCCAACTCACGGGTGGCAGTTGGTGTTGAGAGATTAATAAACACAACTTGCCTATGGTTGGGTGGAACGTTGTAGCGACATAGCTAGTTGCGGAACAGCTTCATCTTCAAGATAAGTATTCTTTGTTATTCTTATTTATGCAATGTATTTGCTTATGAATGAATTGAATATGATGAATGCTTGTAATGGTTTCAGAAGAGTTTACTGTTGTTAAATGTTCCTGCATTTGCATCTATATATGCCTTGTTTGTTTCAATGCATTTTGCTTATGATTATGGAGGCTAGAAGCCTGGTTAACAGAGTCAAAAAGCATTTGACTTAAGCATTTCTGCACCCTGAAATCCGCCTATAAAAGGCGAAAGGCGGGAGGCGGAAGAAAGAAGTGAAGCAAAGCAGAATGTAGCTTTTCCGCACTCTGAGATCCGCCTGCGGAAGGTGGAAGGCGAAAGGTGGAAAGCAGGAGAAGTTGAAAGAGAGCAGGATGTCGGTTTTCCGCACCTCGGGATCTGCCTGTGAAAGGCGAAAGTCGAAAGCGGAAAAAGAGCCGAAAATTCCAAGGCAAAAGTGTATTTTCCACACTCTGGATTCCTCCTGCGGAAGGTGGGAGGCGAAAGATGAGAAAAAGGTTAAGGTAAAAAGTTAGTTTTTCAATTCCCGAGTTGCACACTGGAGGGCGGAAAGGCGAAAACGTGGATAAAGGTTTCCGTCATTTGTTAGTTTTCCGATTCTCGAGTTCGCACTGGAAGGGCAAAATGCGGAAGGCGGAAACATGGATAAAGTATTCCGTCCAAAGTTATGTTTTCGACTTCCGAAGGCGAAAGGCGAAAGGCGAAAGGCGAAACGTGGTTTGAATGACTCCGTCGCACGCTATGTTTCCGATTCCCGATTCCGCAGCGGAAGGCGAAAAGTGGAATGCGGAAGGCGGAGGGCAGAAAGGACAGGTTCAGTGCGGAAATGGCATTTTCGGTCACAGGATGAATATGTCAAGGGCGGAACAACTGCTACAGTGATCTTTATGCTGAAGCATGAAGGTTGAAGAGTGTTTTCACGGCCATGCCCTGTGTTTCAAACAAAGAATCACGGTGCTTTAAGAAAAAATTTAATTCCACATGATAATCAGGGTATGGGTATGTGACAGTTACAGTGAAAGCTCGAAAGCTTACCACATCTATGTTCCTAGTCAAAGGTATGTTGAAGTCAGTAGAGATGTGATATTCCATGAGGAAGTTGTGTTCCGTCACTCAAAAGAGCTTCCAAAAGATACAGAAGAATCTCCCTCTAAAATTCCAGATTCTCCTCGTTTAGAGGTTCAGAGGGAGGAAGAAGAAAATGAGCCTCAAATTTCGAATGCACCCTTAGAATCAGAAAGACCAACTGAGGAACTACTTGAGGCTCCTCCCTCCAAGAGAAGAACTGTTTGGTTTCAAGAAACATTGCAAAAAGTTCAAAAGCATAAAGCTCATCCTGGAACCTTCAAAGAAAGCAAAAAGCCCCAGAAGTAGTCAGGTCTTATGAGCAAGCTAATTGATGCAGAACCTTCTATATATAAAGAAGCAGCAAATCTAAAAGTATGCAATGATGCCATGATAGAAGAATATAATTCAATTATGAAAAATGATGTGTGTGAAGTTGTCCCTAAACCAACAGGGAAGTCAGTGGTAACGTCTAAATGGCTTTACACCAGCATAGATCCAAATGCTAGGCTCTATCAAGTGCCGAGAGGGATCAAATCTTTGGAGGTGCAGACCTATTTTTAAGTATTGCACTCAACTATCAGCTTTAATGTGATTCAGACCAAAAGGCACGTCTTTTTATTTAAGGTCCACAAATAATATTTTTATTATTAATATTTAATACTATTTATAGCTGCATATAATATTTTTTATTATTTTTTATTTTGTTAGGAAAGAACATTAGAACATCTCCCCCAGACATAGTTTTAAAACCATGTGCAAGGTCCTCCTAAAATCATAGGTTGTTTAGGAGGCCTTGCACATGGTATTAAAACCATTTGCAACTACCTCCTAAACCATGTACAACCATGTACAATAAAACCATGGGTTTTTAAGGAGGCCTTGCACATTGTTTTAAAACCATGTGCACTACAACATTTTCTTTGCCGATAATTCAATTTTTTATTTTTTATTATTTTTTATTATTTTGTTAGGAAGAAACATTACAACATCTCCCCTATATTGTGTTGTTTTTTTCACCGACATTTTTTATGGCCGATAATTAATTTTTTTATTTATTTTTTATTATTTTGTTAGGTACAAACATTACAACATCTCTCCCATATTAGGTTGTTTTTGTGGCTGACATTTATTTTGGAAGATAATTAAAAGTTTTGTTTTTTATAGCCGACATCTATGTAACGTTATGTAACGTTACGTAACGTTACAAGATCTCCCCCATACTGGGCTGTAGAGCGCCTCTTGACGCAAAAATCAAGCATGTCGTTGATGGCAGCATTGAAAAATATAAAGCAATGTTTGTAGCACGTGGCTTCCCTCAAAAAGAAGGCATAGAGTCTTGATACATCTATACAGAGGAAGTTTTGCTGGGTTTTCTTCCCCATGAGGGTTTCCCAGGATAAATCTTTGTGTTTTTTTGTGTGGTTGTGCTTGTCTATCTTTCAGTGATCCTTTTGCTTATGGTTATGTTGTTATGATGCTAAATGTTATCAGATCTGGTATAACCATTAAAAACTTAACAATCACATGATGCGGTCCTCAATTGATAGTGACCCTAGTTGGTGGTGGACCAAGATATGGAAGGTAAGGCTCCAAAAGAAAACGAAGATATCCATGTGGTCTTCTATGTTATGAGGGCATATTCATGTGGTCTTCTATGTTATGAGGGCTTGTGGATGACCAGGCAATTGCTTGGGATGAAATTATGTCTGGACTCTGAACACAGAAGATACCATATTTGTATTAGGATAAAGAGTATTGTATGGTTTTGTCTAAGAATAAGGAGACAAGTAGATATACAGCTAGCCAAGGATATCAGGTGATGCAGTCCTCAATTAATGGTGACCCTAGTCAAGGATATCAGGTGATGCAGTCCTCAGTTGATGGTGACCCTAGCTGGTGGTGGACCAAGATATGGAAGGTAAGGCTTTCAAAGAAAATGAAGATATTTATGTGGTTGGCCCTGGAAAACAAAGTATTGACCTGGGAGATGCTACAAACAGACAGGATCCCAACATCTATATTCTCCGCAAGAAGGATTTAGAGACCACCTTGCATTTAGTAATTAAGTGTCTATCTGCACTCCATCTCTGGAAATATGCAGGACAATGATTTGGTTTACATAATGTTTGGCTAGGAAACAGTGTCAAGGAATGTCTCCACTCTTGGTTTTGCAAAAGGGAACTTGAGGAATATAGAGTTGTTCCCTTTTAGGTCTTGTGGGGTATCTGGTTGGCCCAAGACTATCTGCTATTCGAAAATAGATTCATACAAACATTCCAGGTCTTGTACATGTATGCTCTAAATTTCAATTCTACAAACTGAATCACAAAAACAAAATCCCAAGGCAAATAGGTGAGCTTTTGGTGGACAAGTATGAACCTTGGGGTATTTTTGATGGGGCATGCCAAGACCTGGAACATAGTTGTGGGATTGGTGAAATATCTTTTTGCACTGAGACAGTATTTATAAAGTTCAAAGCCAATGTAGGATGAAAGCTACGCTACGATTGAATCTTTAGCTTGTTGAGTTGGGCTTTGACAAGATATATGCTCTGAGCGAGTGTATAATAACTATTAAGCTGTTTATGGACGCATGTGTTTCTGGCTTTAAGGACATAAACATAGGGAAAATAGCGTAGATCGCTACAAGCAAATGGTTTCTGGGTTCAATTCCGGCTTTAAGTTTCATAATAAACTTGAGGCTCGTTTTTAATTTGTGTGTATGTGGAACTTCCAATTGCATTTCCATCGTATTATGTCAAGATCAAGCCACATTAGTAACCTGAACTAGAAACACATTATTGAGATACCCATTCACCAGTGACTTGGATAGCTAGGGTTTTAGCGAATCAAACCGTGGCTGCAACAGCGGATCATAACTACAAATCCTAAACCTTAAAATGCTTGAGTAAACCCCAGATAATGCGTATAAGTTTCGTAAGTGAAGAAAAATGTACCGATCGAAAAGCAGCTCTTTGCTCCATCCGCTTGCGATGATTTCTTCCCCTAACGCTGCCCTCATTTGGCCGACTGTGTGGTATAGGCTCACCAGGAGTGTATTGAACCCAGTAGTATGGACCTGCATCGTTCAATCTCAACGCAACAAAAGAGACCCCAATTTTATTAACGTGGGTAGCAAAGGGCCCTCAATAGATTACAATAACTGCACGAGAATTGAACAAGGACTTTTATTGGTCACAAAGCGCCTACTGAATACAATAAATAAAGGACTGAAACCGTGGCAATGGGTACTGTAGCTCTCACCTTTCGGTCTCAGGGCGGCTCGTTTCTTGCGATTCTTCATACAGGGCCTCCGCTTAGGCAAACGCTCATCTCCCAGGCTATGGAACCCTCCGTTCTTCACATTCCATGGTGGGCGACGACCAAGGATCGATTCCCACGGAAACCTGTTTCTTACTAATTCTGGGGATATGGGGAAAAGTACATTGACCTTTGACGATGAAATGCTATTGATCTGAGATAAAGTTCCTAGAAACCGGTCAAATGAAGGCCTGCAAATTGGACTCGATGCAGAAGAGATTTGTGAGAAAATAGATGAAGATTGTATGGGGGAGGAGTTAAACCCCGCGCGTACTAGCAGCTTTTGCACTGCTATCCGCACTGCCATTTCGACCTGTAAAATAAATCGGGGAATATCAAATCAATATCATGTATAGTGAGTGACCGAGTTCGAATTTGAATACAGTACGATTAAGGGGAAAAAAACCAACAAAATATAAATTCGAATTCCGGGTAAAAATTCAGACAGATAAAAAAAAACCAACAAAATATAAACTCGAATTCCGGGTAAAAATTCAGACGGAAAAAAATTGGAGCATACCTCTTAAATAGTAGTCTGCGAATTTCATGGAATTGGTAGAGAATTAATTCGACTCAAACTATTCTGGTCGCATGATATAATGTACATATCATGTAAGGATCAATATATCAAAACGGTAGAGTACAATATTTATGTTAATTTATTGTCATACCTTGAATTTTTTTAATATGTTGGTATTTTTCTATGTGGAAAAAATAAAAAATATGTTAAACAAAATTCATAATCAATAAAATTTTAAATAAATTCTAGAATTCAAAACATTATATGTTACAAACCTGTAAGATACTAGATGCTAGCTAGCCTACTACATGCTAGCATTTGCATCGACAGGTGCAAAGGAACGTCGAGAGGGTAAAAATATTGAGTCTTTTTGTAAATAAACTTTTTTGACTTACCTTGGGAGACTGGAAATTACATTTTAATAATACTTTTGTGGGTACTAGTGACCCGACTTACAACTGAGGTTTTGCCTTAAGACATTCATAACTAAATGCATCAATGGCATCCTCGATCGAAAGATCAACATATTTCTCTTCCCCCTCTCCCCTGATCTCTCCCATCTCTCCTCCTCTCCCCCTCCCCCCTCTCTCTCCCTCCCTCTCCCCCTGACCCCCTCTCTCTCTATCTCTCCCTCCCTTTCTCTCCCTCCCTCCCTCTCTCTCTCCCCCCGCCTCTCCCCCTTCCCCTCTCTATGGCTCCTCGAATATCTATTCACAGTTTTCTCAACAATTTTGTGTAGTTACATCAATTCGTGTAGGCTATTCCATCATTTTGTAGACAAACGAAACATACTACTTGTTCAATCTGCATTTACTTGGTTTTACTTGGTTTTATAACTATCATCATTGGTTTATGATAGTTAAGTATGTGATTGTGAGCTTCTGCTGTTGTCTAACGAGTAGAAAATCGAACCATCTTCCTGCCAACCTTTATACCACTTTAACATTCGTAAACGTGAGGTAGTGATTAGTTCATTTTCATAAAACTCATTCAAATTTATTTATAAAATTGTAATGATTTGACAATCTTTAAAATTAAAATTTTAACAAATTTGTATGATTATATCATTGAAAATGATATAAATACCAATTATATCATTGAAAAAGATAAAAACCAAATTTTAATATATTTATATATTTTTTTAATTCTCCTAAATTCTTCTTAAGATAACAATTCACAGTTATGATTAATATAGGAAAAGTTATTATAACATATTAAAATGTGATGGTAAAACCATAAGAATTTGGGACGATTCAATCATTGGAGATGCCCCTATAGGGTCTTGCAGGGAAGTGGATCATCTCAGAGTCTGGCTTTTAAACAAAGGGGTCAATCCACTTTGGGATTTGTCTCATTGGGAAGATAACAATTGGATAGGATGGGACCTAGGCAACCCCCCTCCAGATTTAGATGCAGAGGCTGAATTGCTTACAGTCCTCCTCCAGGGCAAATCTCCCATCAATGAAGGAATAAGAGACAAAAGAGGATGGGGGAGTAACTCAGGAAATTATTCCTCTGCTGAAGGTTACAAGAAGATCCAAGCTATCCCATTCGTTGCTCCGAATCCGGCGATCTGGAAATTCCTGTGGGAGAAAGGCTTCATTCCAAAAATAAACATGTTCTGCTGGACTATGGCTCACAAAAGTATCGTCACTGGAGAAAATCTCAAGAAAAGAGGGATGGAAGGCCCCTCTAGATGTTCGTTGTGCAAAAGTGATAATGAAACTTCGGATCACCTCATCATTGGCTGCAAATTCTCCAAAGAAGTCTGGAATCAAGCCTTGAGGATTAGCCCTAGCATAAACCTTCCAACTACCATCCATGATCTTCTCTCAAGCTGGATGCAACTCTCCCCGTTCCTGCTTTCCAAGAAACCTCTCCTCCATTCTGCCTGGAACTGGATCCTTAAAGCCACATGTTGGAAAATTTGGACTGAAAGAAATAATCGAATCTTCAGGGGGCAAGAAAGCCACCCCTCTAAAGTAGCAGCCCAGGAAAGAGCTCTTATTAGGGAAGCTCTGGATCAGAACACCTCCCTGTCTAACACTATTCCACTCAAGCCTGAAGAATCACATTGGCTTTCCCTGCTTGTCCCCAACCACCAAAGTCGAACTCCATCAAAAATTCTTTCTGCTAATTGGGAAATTCAGCTAGATGAGGATGCCTTCAACAGGTGGAAACTCACTAGGAATGATCTCTGTCTTTTCTTTGATGGAGCTGCAAAGGGTAATCCGGGGCTTTCCGGTTGTGGTGGAGTTATCACTGAAGCAAATGGCAATTTGGTCAGCTCCTATGCCTGGGGTCTTGGAAATGGGACAAATAACAAAGCAGAGTTTTGCGGACTTTATCAAGGTTTGAGGATCGCCAGAACTAAAGGTATTGCAAAACTCCTGGTTTTCGGGGACTCTAGGCTGCTAATTCAAGCCATCACCAATAAGAAACGCCCCTCCCAGTTACAGCTGGCTCAAATTTTGCAAAGAATTCAGCTGCTTTGTAAAAATTTCCATTCTATTAGTTTCTTTCACATTCTTAGAAACCTGAACTCAATGGCAGACAAAACAGTGAATGATGGATCCCTATTAGGCAGAGGAATACTGCACATGGATGGTATGGAGACTAGATGGGACGTCCCCTAGCAGGGTCAAGCGTCCTCATTTGCCTGGCAGAGCTTTGCTGTACCAAGATTCCCTTCCTACATCTGGCACTGCAGAGAAAATCTCTGAACATCGATTCTACTCTCATGCTGTCTATGACCGACTCGACCCCTTGAACTGATATTAATTCCTGCCTCTATCGCTAAGCATTGCACTGCTGTTGATCCATTTTGCTGATTTTGCGCTGAAGATAAAGATTTCCTCTCTGCTGCGTGCTCCAGAAGCTGTTCCTCTCGCCCGATTTTCGCTATGGCATCGAATAGTTCCTCCTCCTCGGCTCTATCTGTGGAAGCTCGAATTCAAGCTCTTGAATCATCTATGGGGAGAATCCGAGGCCGTATGGATGGCTATGAGAAAAAACTGGAAGAATCCTCAAAGGCTGGAGATAAGACATGGGATTTGTTGAATGCAGATATAATGAAACTGAGAGATGATCACGCTGCCTCCGCTGAGAAAATGAAAGAGTTCAAGGACGAGGTGCGTACTGGCTTCAAGGATGAGGCAAACGTTCATGGGGATTTCGGTAAGCGAATCAACGCCCTGGAGAAGGCTGTGGCTAAGCTGGTTGCTAAGCTGGAATGAAGAACCATGCTGGAGCGCTGTTCCCACTCAAAAACTCTACCTCTCTACGCCTCTACTATGTTAAATAATTAGAATAAGGCCGTTGCGCCTTGCTGGATCGTAGTTCCACTTTGTAAAAGAGAGCTTCTTCTATGAAGCTCGGTTTATTTGTAACATCACTGGGCAGCTGATTTGCCGGAACTTTATAATCTATTCCTTTGTTTTAGTTTAAAAAAAACATATTAAAATGAACCAAAATGAAATATAATTTTATTTATTTTAAATTTTTTATGATTTAATCGTCTTAAATGTTGGGAAACAATATTTATTATCTGCATAATTTTTCTTGGACTCTTCACAACATGGTTGTCAAAAATTTGTCAAATGTGCAGTTCAAATTCGCAATATGTATAAAAGAGAGTTTCAATGTCTATTGCAACTATTAATGTGAAGAGAACCATGCCACACCACTGTCAATGTTTGAAGAGTCTAATCTGAATCTCAGAGATCTTCACCTCTACTGTTTGAAGCACTCCTTAGATTTTTGGTAATTCTTTAGGCATGTGATCTATGCAATCTCTAGGCTTGTTATCGATCTGATGTGCGTTTTTAAAATTCATGCAACAATGATCCAAATCTATAGAAATGCTCCTCAACACAGGTAGTGATTCAGCCACAGTGATAAAAACAAAGGTTGATCTGGTCGAATTTACACTCAACAACCAAATATGTTAGTTCACTGATCTAAAAGAGCATGAACTTTGATCTCATTTTTAATAAACCTTATTTTCAATATTTTCAACCATATATATATATATATATTAAAATACAGTTTATAAACTATAAAAATCCTTACTCGAAGAAAAAAATATTAATTTACAAATTCTGAATTGTTAGAATCTTTATGTGATAGTTGATTCACAAATTATGAAGTTCGGAAAGATTGAATTTGCGAAGATTGAAAATCGAGGAGCCGACTTCCGCAACTCGAACCGAAAATCGAAAACGTTTAAAACCTAGTTTCGAAAGTAGAAGAGCTGAATTCCGAAATCCAAACCGGAAATCGAAAAAGTGCAAACATTTCATCTCGAAAGAGCAAGAAACCTTCTTCTTCTTTTCACTGACTTCTTCTTCTTTTCATTAACTTCTTCTTCTTCTTTATATATATATATATTCCTATAATTACAGTTTTCAATATTTTCAACCATAAAAACATAGTTTATAAACGTTAAAAATCCTTACTCGAAGAAAAAAAGATTACTTTACAAATTCTGAATTGTTAAAATATTTATGTGATAGTTGATTCACAAATTGTGAACTTAAACCGCCACTTATCTAATGTGACAGTTTCAAATCTTTTCTCCATAAAAATCATATTAAAATACAATTCCCGAACTGTTAAAAAACTGCAACTTATCCAACATTTGAACAACTTATCCAATTTTTACGAAGTGTGCATTTGTATATTCATTGACTTCTTCTTTTCTTTTAAATGTTCACAAAATGACTATTATAAACCCAATGGTATAATTAATGGATTAATGTATACTGGTTGGAGATTGAACATGTGAGTCTATTGTTGAAAATGACTATTATAAACTCTGTTATATAATTAATGGAATTTATCTCCCTCATGACACCCAAAGGTGATTCTCAATTGGGTAGTCACTTGGCCACACTCATATTTTTACCCTTTTTTAATTAGATTTTTCTTTAAGATGAAATACTAAAAATTCGTCGGAGCATTAAGCATTATGTGATCTTAAGAGGTTGTCTTGATGGATCCTTTACAAAAGAGGCTTTGGTGGAGTCCTTTTACGTTTTCTAAACCATATGTTTTGTCAACCATATGGAGACTTCTACCATAAAGCTTGTCTCTATATTACAGAGAGCCTAGCATAAAAATAATGGATATGATATAATATTTATATATATAAATAATTATGGATTTTCGTTGATTTCTCTCTAGATATACATAACCAAATAAAAATATAACTTTTGAATATTTTGTATTATTTATTACAATATAATTCCCACACTCAAGCAACGAGCCAAAAAAAAACAATAGAGTTACAGTTCAAATAGAGCCCTTATAATCTCTAGAAGATTTGGTGGTATCTTTCTTAGAGTCCTTATAATTTATTGAAGATTTGGTGGTATCTTTCTTAGAGCCCTTATAATCTCTGGAAGATTTGGTGGTATCCTTCTTTCTTGGCTATCTCTACATACGTATACACATATAAAGCCAACAAAGAAAAAGTAGATGGAATGCTTGAATCAGACAGCTGCAGATTAAACTTTAAATATATAATGGATTAAATTACGCAATGTTGTCGAAATTGGAGCTTAGGCTAGGCAACCTGTATTGCACAGAGGTGGGAGATAATGAGTGTTTCTTGTTTGGAAACGATTTCCATTGTTTATCGGGAGTTGTAGAGGCATCCCCGATTTGCTCAAGCTGGGAAACAACTTCCTTCTTATGTGGTATGTCATCTCCCCCTAATGCCAGGCATCAGAAAACCATTCCCGACTTCCGCTTTCCGCAATGCGGAACACAGAAATCGGAAGTTACAAGTTTGTAATAAAACTTTATGTGCTTCCGACTTCTGCTTTCCGCTGTGTGGAATGCGGAAATCGGAAAAGTATTTGTCTCATATTTTTTATCTTATTTCCCGATTTTCGCTTTCTGCATTGTGGAATGTGGAAATCGCAACTTTGATTTTTCTTTTCGTAATTTTATACAATTTAAATTTGGGAGAATATGATCGGTCTACCTCTAAATTTGGCGGAGATTTTGGCCTCTAAATTGGTACGATTTGCAGGAAGAAGAAAAAGAACTTGAGAGAAAATGCTCACCTCTGGAGGCCAAAACAAATGTTATATACAATTATATTAAGTTTAAACTATCAACAACAAAATCCAAATGTGCAACCCTCTCATCATTATATATATATATATATATATATATATATATATATGACTTTACAAACCTATAAAAAAAAAGAGAGCAAAATAAATTTCAATTTTTAAGCATGCGATCTAATTGCTATTAAGTCTTAAAGAAAGCTATAAGACAAGAAAAGAGAACACAAATTTCAAATATATATATAATCAAGCAACATAAATATATATCTATTTTAAAGCAAATATAAAATATATTGGAAATGCTTATTATTTACTTATAAGATAAATTATTTGTACAATTTCCAGAAATCAGCGTTATTTCCATGCTCCAAGCTTGCAGCTTTATGAATTCAAGATATATTAGGCGTAAATAATCATATGTGGGTTCCAATTATAGTGACACTTTAATTATATGATTCTGAAATTGATTTGGATATGATCTTCATCTCAGTATACTTTATATACTCAAGAAATAATTTTTAAAACTAACAGCTAGGTAATTGATGCTGCATAAGCGGGGATCCAGTTTTTTCAAGTCATTCCCGAGTTTTGCTTTCCCCACCGAGGAACACATAAATCAGAAGTTACAAGTTCGTAATAAAACTTTTTGTATTTCAGATTTACGCATTGCTGAATGCGGAAATCAAAAAAGTCTTTGTCTCATTTTTTTTATATTATAATCGGAACTTTGATTTTTCTTTTCACAATTTTATACAATTTAAACTTGCGAGAATCTAATCGGTCTGCCTCTAAATTTGGCGGAGATTTGGCCTCTAAATTGGTACAATTTGCAGGGAAAAGAAAAAAGAACCGAAGAGAAAATGCAGGCTATTGCAGGAAGCAAAATTTGCTCACCTCTGGAGGGGCGCAACCTTTGGAGGCTAAAACAAATGTTATATA
>LPNX010180793.1:506430-517155 GCA_001517045.1 Pseudotsuga menziesii | reverse complement strand
CATATTATTAGACTCATGTCCGATGCTCCAAGAATATTCTATTTCAGTTTTCCCTCTTGGATTTATAATAACTCCACCCCCCCCTGCTCTACCTGGATTCCCTTTTGAAGCTCCATCGAAAAATAACTTGAAAATCTTCCTTTCCTTTAACCAATTCTCGAGCTGGGAATTATCCATTCGGATTTCCCATTCCTCCATTTTGTTTACAGTTATGCTTTTTTTCTCCTGAATCTTGAGTCTTTGTATCCACTTTTTTTCTTTACTTGTCAACTCAGCTTTATTAGTCGGGATCGTGGATCTACTCACCACCTCACCAAGCAGAGCATTGATTATTACAATTACCTTCCATGCTGGTTGGTGCCGATTCAGGAAAATTCGCTGATTTCTTTCTTTCCATACGCACCAGCAAACAATTTTGGCTAGTTTCTGCCAGCAAGCTCTCAGCCCATTCTTCTTAGTCAACTCGCCGGGATACATTTTTTCCCAATGAATAAAAAATTCCTGGTTACTCCCAATCCAATTAAATCCGGCGTCTTCATTCTGCGCTATTCCATTCCAGACTGATATAGTATATGGGCATTGGAAAAATAAATGGGAAATTGTTTCAGAATGAGCAACACAGAGTGGACATCGAAATGGGCCTGCGTGCCCCCTTCTCTCCAAATTCTCTCCCGTTAGCAGTCGCTGATGAGTTAAGATCCATATGAATACATCAATTTTTGGTAGAGTTTTATTATTCCAATTGTGAGTCCAGACCACAGGATTTACTGGCACGTTAAATGAAACAACACACTCGCTGTACCCTTCAGCAGTCGTGTAGGAGCCGGTCCTGTTGCCCCAGCCACGTTTGTCTTTCAAGTTGTTGGAAATTGGTGCTGTCCCGGCCAGATGATGGCTTAACATTAATTTCTCATTCTCCAGCGTAGAGGGGCAAATGGGTAGCGACCAGTCTGTCCATCGATAAGGATAGATCGTGTCCCAATTGGAGATGCTCCATAACGTTGTATAACCTCTCTCCTCCATCCATGATTGCAGGCGCGGCAGATGAGGAGGAATTTTCCCAAGAACCGAATCCTGCCAGAGGTTTATGGTTTTACCGTTACCTGGTATCCAGTGTAACCTTTCGATGAAGTGGGGCAGCGATTTTTTGCAAAGCTTGAAGATGGCAGATCCCTTTTTACTCACGAATTCTCCTTCTAAACATCTGAGTCTGTTTCCTGGAAACTATTTATTTTTGAGGACTCTACTGCACCAGGTTGGCTTTGGTTCGAGTATATTCCAGAGTAGTTTGGCCCCAATGGCCAAATTCTGTGCTTTGAGATCCCTAATATGGAGGCCTCCTTCGTTCCTTGGTAGCTTAATGGTATTCCAGTTGATCAGAGCGTATTTTTTTCTTTCTCCTTTTTTCCCTCCGTTCCATAGGAAAGATTTCATTAATCCTTCGATTTGGCTTATGATTTTGACAGGAGCTAGGAGCAGAGAGCATTGATAGAGTAAATAGCTGTTCAGGACAGCTTTGACTAAAACCACCTTCCCCGCCAGATTCAACCAAACATTCCCCCAGCCTGTTATTTTCCTTTTAATCTTTTCCACAATGGGAATCCAATCTGAAGACTTGGGTTTAGATTTAACAACAGGCACCCCTAGGTATTTGAAGGAGTCCCAATTTACAACTCCTTTCATATTTAAGATTCGTGATATAGCTGACATTTCCCTCGGATTAATATTCCATCCGAAGATCTGGCTTTTCCTAAGGTTAATTTTGCTTCCGGAGGCCTGGCAGTAACGATTCAGTTCCTTCTTGAACCGGTGAGCCATAATCTGACTGGCCCCTCCCATTAAGATGGTATCATCTGCAAACTGTGAGTGGTTAATGGCTTTAGTTCCTCTCGCCAGCCGAATGCCGGGGAGCTCTTGTTCAAGCCTGGCGAATTCCAGTTGGAAGCTGAGTACCGAAGCCTGGATGGCGTAAAGGAGAGGCGAGAGCGGGCATCCTTGCCTCAACCCTCTCGAAGCTTGGAAGAATGGGGCAGCTCTGCCATTGATGAGGGGGGATATCCAGGGCTTACTGATGCAGGCCTGGACCCAGGAGACGAATTTGGGGGCAAATCCAAATCTCAGCATTACTTGGAGGAGAAAAGGATGACTTACTCTATCGAATGCTTTAGCCAGATCGAGTTTCACAGCCTTTCCTTTGTCTCCGTTCTTCTGGCTAGAGTGAATGGCTTCCTGTACGAGGATAATATTATCCCAGATCTTCCTTCCTTTTATGAACCCCCCTTGGTTCTCCGGGATAATGCCTGGCAGAATAAGCTTTAACCTGGTGGCCATGATCTTCGTGATGATTTTGTAGCCGATATTGCACAGTGATATTGGACGGAATCTATCAAATGTCTTGGCGCCTTTCTCCTTAGGAATGAGGGCCAAGAAGGCTGAATTCGTACTTCCTCCGATCTTGGTGCAATTCTGGGACTTTCTGACCATTTTTAACAAATCTATTTTAACAATGTTCCAGCAAATTGAAATGAAGTTCACGTTGAACCCGTCAGGACCGGGAGCTCGATCCTCCTCCATGACATCGATAGCTTCACTTAGCTCATCCATCGTGATAATTCTATTTAGTAGACCATTATCATTACTTGTAACTGCGCTGGGAACAAGATTAATTAGCTGGTCATCGCTGGGAGAAGGTTGATCAGTATACAGCTCGTTGAAGTAATTAGAGGCTGCGTCCTTGATTTCATCAAATTGACTAATAACCTGATCATTAACTTTAATCTCAAAAACGTTATTCATATTTTTCCTGGCCTCTGTCGATTTATGGAAGAAGCTGGAGTTTGAATCTCCTTCATTCAACCATTTAATTCTTGACTTAAGGCGCCACCAGTCTGCCTCCTGCCTGCAGGCCGCGTGAAGGAGTAAATGCAGATTTGTTTCTTTTTGGATATCATTGATAGTCACCGGCTTATCTTCCATTTCAGCTTGGTGCGCCCCCAATGCTTGGACAGCATGCAAGTTTCAAAATGCTTGTTATTATGGTGAATGCGAACGATATTTTTTTGCTAGTTGGGCATTGGGGGTATGACAATATAGCAATTGGTAATTTGTTTCGATGTATGGAAGACCTTGGAGAAAATATGATCTTTTAAGTATTTCCAAACATAAAAATGAAGTCTAACCTTGTTGGTGCATGATCACCCTAGTCTACACCTTTTGAGATGGGTGAATAAGTATGCAGAGTCAACGTTACGAAGTAATGCAAGATTGTATTTGTTATCAATACAAATTTTATTGATGAAATAGAAGTTGATGTAGAACCATCTTGGTGTTTGTGGTGCAGTGTTTGGTAGTTCCTACATGCATATGAGGGATGCCATCTTAATGAGAAGGGAAAACCATTATTAGTGCAAGAAATCATAATACTGAGTACCTCACCATTTACCAAAAAATGACAGGACTAGAAAGAATATGCATTAACTACAAAGCTCCAAACAAAGTTGCCTTACGAATCGGTACCCCTTGCCCACATCTATGACTTATTTTCTATTCATATATATTTTAAGCTTCCTTGGTATACAAACATATCTATCAAATCCTTATGAGAACATGCATTATAAATTTTTAATTCAACGCTTCAAACCTATAACTTAGTTTATCGGCAGTACATAAAAAGTGGAGTAAGATAATAATTGATCTTATGTTATTAATATCATTCTATGTAACCATGTTAATACTGCCCCATGATTCATGGATGGTAAATGGGGTAAACTATAGGCACTAATTACAGAGTTGAACGTCAAGAACATATAGAGAATCAAACTCATGAACTCCCCAACTTCCCCAACCTTGGGAGAAGATACCTAACATTTGGCTCATGACCACTTGAACTAGTCATTGGAGCTCACCCAATTGTTCGTTATTAACAAATCTAAGGTAATTATCGTTTAATAGTTATTATGATATAATTATTAATTTATAATATAATTATCAATTGATATACTCATTAGTTAATAGTTATAAGTTAATTTAGACATTAGTTAATATAGTTAGTAATAGTTATTATTAATGTAATTACAAGGTCACCATATTTTTATTTAATATAAGATTGATGATATGTTAGGTTTTTATAGTATTTTTGTTGTTGGTAGGTTTTTTTTATATAATTATTAGTTTTATAGATATTTGTAATATATTTATTATTTTAATATAATATCTAGGTATATGAAGTTATTGGTAAATAATCATTTCAGATTTGTATGGTCAATAATCATAGTTATTATGGTTCTTAGATATAGTAATATAATTTAGTTACTGAGGTGTGTGCATAAGTCAAGCATTGATGGGGTTGAATTGGTATTTGGAGGCAACCAGACTTGAGGTTTAAGATAATTGGAGGATTGAGGGTTTCGGCTGATGGTGGTGGCAATGAAGTAGAACTGTCAGAGGCAGTACGGCGCATAGGGCCTCTAGCCATGGCTAGGGGTCTGAACCGTATTGTGTGCTCACTTTCACCCTATTTTTTATTTGATTTGGTCCTTAGCTCGTTGGTTTGTCAAAGCATTTTAGAGTGTATTTGAGGTAGGTTTTAGGGTTTGTTGGGGCTTGAGGAAGCTTTGAAGGGCCTTGAGACTGTCACGGTTTTCTTCCCTGGCAGTTATGGAGGATATAGACGTTGTGGATTATTCTAGTGACAGGTTGGAGAGCTCTGACATCTAGGAGGTGCCAGGTGGAGGGCTGGGGGCTCAGGGGGTGGTTTTCCCAAGATTGAGACAGGAGGAACATGTTTCGGCTAGGTTAGGGCCATTAAATTTGGCAGAAGTTACATCTCCCTCAGAATTCCTCAATCTCTCGCCAGTGGAACAGGTTCCGGTTGTCTCACAGGCGGACTCTTTTTCTTATTTGCCGGAGGATTTGCTGGATAGCCCGAGATGGTAGGAGGTTGGTGTTTGTTTTCCGTCACCTGTCTTTCAGGGAGGGTTTGAGCACTCTAAGGGTTTTGAACTGGGGGCAGTGGATGGGGTGGATGGACAGTATTTGCAGGGCACTGGTTCTAGGGGGGTTTCTCTGGAGGTGGAAAGGAGGGTTCCTTTGGGAGTAGCGGAGTAGAGAGGCTTTGGATCTCTAAGAGGGGATTTACATGGAGGTAGTCGAGGGGCTCTGAATGACTCTGTTGGACAGAGAGCCATTGAAGGTGGGTCACCAAAGCGTCGCAGGAGGAACTAGATCAAAACAAAACAGGTGAGGAACTATGCAGTAGGGGAAGATATAGCCTGGGAAGGTGTTTTGCAAATGGCAAAAAGTACTCTGGTAGGGAAGGTAATGGGGAGGCAATTTGCTAAGAAGACTGTACAGGATTGGGCTAGGGTTTCTTGGGGTGAGCAGCTGGGTTATGCTCCGGTGGTGGAGATGCTGAATAGGGGTTGGTTCACGATCAATTTGGAGAAGGAGGAGGACCTCATTTGGATTCAGCGCAAATGTTGGCACATTGATCATACACCTATTTTCTTGAAGCCATGGAACCCCTTGTTTGATGCAAGCAAAGAACGAGTGGATGTAACTCTTGTCTGGGTTCGACTGCCAGCCCTTCCTCTCCACTTTTGGGATTTGTATCACTTCAAGCAGATTGGAGATATCTTGGGGACTTTTCTGGAGGCGGACTTATCCTACCTGGAATCACATGAGAAGAAGGTAGCACGTATCTTGGTGAACATTAATCTCAGGGAAGGCTTGGCATAATCCATATATTTGGATTGGGGGCCGGTGATCATTCCACAAATTCTGGATTACGAGAATGTACCATTCTGCTGCAGGCGCTGTCATGCGTATGGGCATCCTGCTTCAAATTGTCCCTTACCGGTTCATCCCCATTTCAGAAATAGAAGGATAAGTGCTTCGGCTTCTCGCGAGGGATACCTGGAGAAGACGGATGAGTCTCATGATATTGATCATTTATCTGGTGGAAATTTGACCAGAGAACTGGAATTTGAAGAACCATTCCCTGCAGGCCCACAGGTGGTCGACGATCTCTTTAAACAGACTAAATGGGCTCCAGCTCCGGTAACTGTTATTTCTCCCAAGGATACTACCAGCCCGGGTATTTCATCTTTAACCTTGACTCCAAATGTTAATTTGATCATGAAAAATGTTTCTTTCTTTGGTTTAGACTGGATATAAGGTCTGAGAAAACTATCCTTGTCGGGCTGGACTGTTCCCCCTTTGCCCCACCACGTGCCATTTTTAACTGCTGAGGACGAACTGGGTAAGGATAGCTCCTTTGCTCCTGTCTTGACTGGACGGGTTTCAGATACCTTTCCTATTTTAGAAGAGCCCCCCAGTTCTATGCTGGAATCTGAGCCTGAATCCCCTCCTGAGGAGTCCTATCCCTCCCCCTCATAATCCACGGAATCGGTTCACTTTCTAAGATCCAGTACAAAGACTGTCTTAGGTCTTGGTAAAGTCTCCTCGCCTGTGAGAAGGAGTCGGGGCAGGAAAACAAACCTTTCCAAGGCTCAATCTAGAGCAAGGGAGGACCTGTTGGAAGGAAAACAGTAAACGATCAAAAGGGCCCTTAGAGCGAAGAAGGCCAAGAAAAAAGGTCGAATATGAAACTCATGTCCTTCAATTGTCGAGGTCTGGCTGGGCCCGTTAAGAAATCGGCCTTCATTAGGGTGCTTACTCTTGAACATCCGGATGTGATTATGCTACAAGAGACCTTAGGGGTAGGAGAGGCGGTTAAAGAGAAGTTGGAGAGCTGGTTACCGGGTTGGTCCTTTGTGACTCTTGATGTAAGGGGCCGTTCCGGGGGACTAGCGGTTGGATGGAGGAAGTGTTGCGTGAAGTTGGTAAATGCCTGGGGGCTGGATTCTGTGTTGGGTTTGGAGATTTTCTCTAAAGAGTTGGGGCTTCTTTTATCTGTGATAAATGTCTATGGGCCTTATGTGAACAGGCCCACGTTCTGGGACTCTTTGCTACAAAATCCCATGGTGACTGGGGATTCGCTTGTTATGGGTGGAGATTTTAATTTTTCTTTGGGGCAAAATGAGGTCTGGGGACCTCGAGCTCATGCTGATTCTCTGTCAAGTTACTTTGTTCAGAAATTGATGGAGAAAGGTCTGCTGGATATTGAGCCTGTTAAACTCAGGCCAACTTGGAGAAACAATCGAAGTGGGGATGCAAGGGTGGCAAAGAGGATAGACCGTTTTCTGGTATCAGAGCAGTTGGTGGACAGATTCTTCTTAGTTAGACAATGGGTGGGCAGCGGGGGACACTTTGATCACTTTCCTATCTTTTTTGAAATAAAAAAGGGCCCTATTAATCCTCCTATCCCTTTAAAATTTAATAAAACCTGGCTACAGGATGAGACTTTCAAACCTCTCTTCCTCACACACTGGAGGCCTATTATGGAGGACATCGATAGATCGGCTGCCTTGCAGTTTGCTGACAACATTAAAAGGCTAAAAGTATTGATCAAGGGCTGGGCAGCTGAAAAGAGAAGCAGAGACGATGTTGAGCTGAAACAGGTGGAGGCAGAAATTCTGGAGATCTATGAAGGAGAAGGAGGTGGTTTTTCTTCTCAACAATCGAAGGAGGCCTTGATAAGGTTGGAGGGATGACACAATATTCTCTTGCTGGAAAGAGAGGAAGCGTGGAGGCTCAAAAGCAGAGCAATTTGGCTAGAATGCGGGGATGATAATACAAAGTTTTTTCATGCTTACGCCAGAGGAAGGAAAGTGGCATATACTATTTGGAGCTTGCAGGATGAGGAGGGCTCCACCCATTTATCTTTTGAAGATAAGGCCAGATGTGGGGTGAATCATTTGCAATAACTGTTCAAAGCTCCTCAACAGGCTACAAACGAAGAGGTCATCAGACTGGCTCAGATGTTTCCCCGTTTTGTGGATGAGGCGGGTAACAGGGATCTTATGAAGGAAGTGTCGGAAGAAGAACTCAAGAAGGTTTTGGGCAGCTTTCAGAAAGATAAAATCCCTGGGCTAGATGGATGGACGATTGATTTCTTCCTGGATCTCTTTGATATTCTGGGGATGGACTTCTTGCGGGTTATAGAAGACTCAAGATCGTCTGGTTGGATCCCGGCCAGTTTTAACTCCACCTTTATAGCCCTCATTCCAAAGTCCGATAATCCACTTTCTCTCAATGATTTCAAACCTATATCCCTGTGCAACTACATCTACAAGATTATTTCAAAGGTTATTGCCATGAGACTGAAGCCTATTCTCTCGGATCAAATCACTGATGAGCAGTTTGGCTTTCTGGAAGGTCGTCAGATACATGAGGCTATTGGGGTAGCACAGGAAGGTCTCCATAGCATAAAAACTAAGAGGCTGAAGGGGCCTATTCTCAAACTTGATCTCTCTAAGGCTTACGATAAAGTAAGCTGGCTTTATATGAGGTTGCTTCTTACCCATCTCGGTTTTTGCATTAATTTCATAAGATGGATTATGTCCTGCTTAACCACTGTTTCTTTTGCTGTGCTTATTAACGGAGCGGCCTCCCCCTTTTTTCATGCCGAGAGAGGGCTAAGACAAGGATGTCCCTTGTCTCCATTACTTTTCCTTTTGGTTGCAGAAGGTCTTAGTAGGGCGCTAAGAGCAGCCAAAGCCGAAGGTTGGTTTGCTGGGATTCAGTTAGCCCCGCATTTAAATGTAGCTCATCTACTTTTTGTGGATGATATACTGATCTTCTGCTCTGCCACTAGAGGAGAAACCCGAGTACTTCAAGGGATTTTGGATCTGTTCACAAAGGCCACTGGAATGGAGATAAACATTGGGAAATCTTCTTTGACAACCCATTTGTTAAGACCGGAAGAGGAGGCTGAACTTAGAAGGATTTTTCCCTACAATATAGAGGGCCTAGACGTAGGACTAAAGTACCTCGGCTTCTCTCTGAAAGCAAATTTGTATTGGAAACAGGACTGGTTATGGCTGGTTGGGAAGGTAGAGAAGAGACTATTGGTCTGGAGTCATAGGTGGCTTTCAAGAGCAGGAAGATTAGTATTAGTCAAAGCAGTTTTAGAGGCAATTCCGGTTTATTGGATTTCTTTATCCTGGATTCCGAAAGGGATTCTTGAAAGGATAAGGAGGGTCTGTTTCAGATTCCTATGGAGTGGCAAAAAGGAAGTTCAGGTAACTCCCTGGGTCAATTGGAAAAGGATTGCAGTCCCGAAAGGTCTTGGAGGTTGGGGTCTCAAGGACCTCTTTTTATTTTCAAAAGCCCTGGTTGCCAAAGGAGGATGGAGGCTGGTGAAATCCAGCAGTTTGTGGACGCGGGTGATCAAACAGAAATACGTCACAGGAGTAAGCATCATAGACTGGATCAGAAATCCTAGGAAAGCACACACTAGGGGCTCGATGATCTAGAAAGCAATTGTAAAATCTTTTCACTTGATCGAAAGCAATCTTGAATGGGACGTCGGCAATGGGGAAAAGGTTTTGATTGGAAGGGACCCATGGTTGGGTAGCACCCAACAACATATTCTCCCAAACGAAGTGGTTGAAGCTTTAGGTCAATATGGGATAACCACCTTAAATCAGCTCGTTGATCCAAAGCCTGATGATCTGTGGAATCAACACTGGAGAAGGGCAAACTCTCTGGGGCTGGGGGATCGGGAGACTGCCTTTATGGACCTGTATATAAGGGAATTGGATCGGGCAAATATATTACTAACTGATCATGATGACACTTTGGTTTGGGAGGCGGATCCAGGAGGGGTTTACACTCCAAAGGCTGGTTATCTGTGTCTTAGTGCAGGAGAGGATCAAAGGGATGAAGTCTGGTGGTGGCGGCCTCTATGGAGGTTGAAATGTCCAACAAAAACAAAATTGTTTATGTGGTGTGTCCTAAACAATAAGGTACCTACCTGGGATGTGTTGCAGAAACGATCATTTCAGGGACCTGGCTGGTGTGTGCTATGTAAAAGGGAGTTGGAATCCAACTTACATTTATTCCTATCCTGCTCCTTCTTGACAGCTGTCTGGAGGGAAGTATCATCACTGGTTGGCTACAATTGCCAGTGGGAAGGGGCATCAATGGAAGCTGCATGGGATTCTTGGTGGCGGAGGATAACACAAAAGAAACACAAGATCTTACCACTGTTGGTTATTTGGGGGATCTGGTTGGCCCGTAATAAGGCTATTTTCGAGGACATTTCCAGCATACCTGCAATCACAGGAGCACTGTCCGTAGGTTATTATAACTCCTTTCCGGCACATATAAGGGTGGCTAGAGAACGAAGGATCTTAGAAGTGGATTTAGACAGATCGACCCCGTGGGCTTTTTTCGATGGGGCAGCTCAAAATAATGCATGTGGAGGAGGCGCACTACTGTTTTTTTACAGATTCTCATTTTTTTGTTTTATCTATGGGACTCGGGGGGGGCACCAACAATTTCTCAGAGCTAATGAGCCTCAAGTTCCTGCTGATCTTTTCCCTAGAAAAAGGGTGCAACAACCTGAATTTTATGGGCGACTCATTGAATGTAATCAATTGGATCAATCAAACACAAGAATGCAGGCAGTTGAGATTAGCACATGTTCTATCTGCTATCAGACTTCTTCTTCAGCGCTTTGACTCTTTTACTTGCAGGCATGTCTACAGGGAAAATAACAAGGAAGCAGACAAAGCTTCCAAGAAAGGGCTCCGGTTGGCCGCAGGTTCTTGGTCAGTGAAAGAAATTATCGACGGCAGAACACATGAGTACTATCACCGC
>LPNX010180793.1:471148-501757 GCA_001517045.1 Pseudotsuga menziesii | reverse complement strand
AGAGGTATTAAAAATTATGCATGATCAATCTTTGTTTGCTAAGTTGTCAAAATGTGAGTTTGGTTTGACAGAGCTCTTGTATCTTGGACACATCATTGGTCAAGATGGTGTGAAGGTGGATATGGAGAAAATAATAGCCATTTTAGAGTGGCCTCATCCCAAAAGTCTCACTGAATTAAGAGGGTTCATTGGAATTTGCACCTACTATAGAAAGTTTGTGAAGGGGTTCTCCCAACTCACTTCACCTCTCACTGGTTTTACAAAGAGAGATGCTTTCCATTGGAATGAAGGGGCTGAGAAATATTTCCAAAGAACGAATGAGGTAATAATCAATTGTCATATTCTAGCATTGCCTGAGTTTTCTAAACCATTTGTCTTGGAATGATATGCATAACGAGAAGGCATTGGAGCAGTCCTAAAACAATGATAACACCCAATAGCTTTTGAGAGTAGGAATTTGCAGCCACATGAGAGGATTTACTCCATCTATGATAAATAAATGTTGGACATCATGCATGCTTTGATCAAGTTCCGACAAGACTTGGTGGGAAACAAATTTGTAGTCAAAACTGACCATAACAACTTAAGGTACTTCCTCACTCAAAACTATTTAAATGAAAGGCAACAAAAGTGGGTGAGTAAGATTCAAGCATTTGAATTTGATATTGAATATGTGAAGGAGAAAAATAATGTGTTAGTTCATGCCTTATCTAGAAGACCTTCTATTTCTCTCATGGATGTAGCAGAAAATTAGAAAGCCACATTAGAAGTAGAGTATGCCAAAGATAAATTTTCTTGTGAACTTTTATATGGGGCTAACAATGATGATAGGTACAAGGTATTGTAAGGAAACATATACTACAAAGGTAGAATCTATTTGGTCCCTAATTTAGGTTTGAAGGAGGAAATTTTAAAAAAGGCTCATGATTCTCCTCTAGTAGGTCACCCCAGTTTCTTCAAAATATATCGAATGTTGAGGGAAATATTTGCATGGAAAGGGTTGAAGGTTGATGCTAAAAATTATGTTAATGAATGCCCCACATCTCAAAAAAATAGAGTGGAGCACACTCATCCAATTGGTCTCTTACATCCTTTGCCAATTTCAGCACAAAAATGGGAGAGCATTTCCATGGACTTCATCACTGGGTTGCCCAAAGTATTTGGTAAGGATTGCATATTTGTGGTGGTGGATAGACTCACTAAATTTTATTATTTCTTTGTCGTTACTACCACTTTAACTGTTGCACAAGTGGTTGAACTAATTTTTAAAGAAGTTTTCATATTGCATGGGCTTCCTAAGAGCATGGCTACTTGAGGAACTATGTTAGTGGGCAACAAAAAGCATGGATAAAATGGTTGCATTTGGGTGAGTTTTGTTATAATACTACTTTCCATATGTCCATTAGCATGTCTCCTTTTAAACCACTTTATGGTCATGATGCATCCACTTTTATTGACCATGTTTTTTGTGATAGTAGAGCTCCCAAGGCCAAGGATTGGATTGAAGAAAGTCAAGAAATTTTGAAGGTCTTGAGAGATAACTTGCAGGTTGCTCAAAACCAACATAAACAATATGCAGATCAATATAGAATGGAGATACAATTCCAAGTGAATGACTTGATGTATTTGAGGTTGTAGCCCTAGAAACAAACCACCATAAAAGGTAAAGGTTCAGAAAATCTCAAACCAATATTTTATGGTATGTACAAAGTGATTCAAAAAGTTGGAGAAGTGGCCTATCAATTGGAGCTTCCCATGGGAAGCAAAATTCATAATGTGTTTCATGTTTCTTGTCTAAAGAAGGTTATAGGGCAGCACATTTCAGTTTCATATACTTTACCACCTTTGGATGATGAAGGACAACTTGTTTTTCATTCCAAACAGAATATTGAGAACAAGGGAGAGAGGGCTACAAAGCATAACAATCAAAGAATATTTGGTATAATCGAAGGATTTGCCTAGTGAGGGGGCCACTTGGGAAGACAAAAAAAAATTGTAGCCTCCAAACTTGGCATTGCTTGAGGACAAGCAATAATGGGTGGGGAGGACTGTCATGTCCCCATTCCAATAGGTCTACTAGTTGATAATGTTCACCCACGTACTAATTCCCTAGGTTGGGGGAGGAGGCTTTAAATATTGCAATAAGGGAGCTATGGGACCCAAGAGAACCTTAGTTTACCATTTACACATTAATTTGGGTCATACAAATAATAAATATGGATAAAATAAAGTTTCATTTCTTCATAAGGACATTTGGAGGTCCATGGGGGCCTTGGGTGGCTAGATGCTTCCTTACACATATCATGGCTTAACCCAAAATTCAAAATTACGAGTGATGGAATGTTCTTGGAAGGTGAAGAGTCATTAAATGACATATGATGAGCCTAAGGATTTGAATGGGTGAGTAGGATTAACTCCCCATAGAAGAGGAAGAGTCTTGGAAGAAATTAGGTGCCATGTGGAGCTAGATTCCCTGCGCTTTATGACAACAATAATGGAAGATTATATGACAAGTCAGACCTAATTGCAGACTTGATTGCAGACCTATGACAACCTAACATGTCAGGGCTAAAATTAGGCTCCAAGAGGGTGAATTTGGGACAAGGTGGCAACCATTCCAATTGGGTGGAAGATGAAGGGTTGAGGAGAATACCAAGTGGCATGGAGGTTACTAAACATCAAGGATGAGGTGGAGGAAGCCTATGGGAATGATTTTGACCTTATAGGACCTTAGGAGGGTTATAAAAATATTTCATGAGGAATGAAAATGGATTTTGATCATTTGTGAATTTGCCTTAGGCATTTGGAAAGCAATTGCTTGTCCTTTGCACGGTGAGTGCACACTTACCCTGCTAGTGAGCCAATTTCAAGAGAGTGAGATTCTCATCCAATTTGGCCATGGGACATGCCATTCACAAATCTCATTTGGAGCTTCAGAGAGTGTTTTATTGCATATAGTAGGCTTTTTTTTTCGTGCCCCATCTTTCCTTCCATTCTCTTTATTTCCACTTCCATATTTATATGTTTTTGTATGAAGGCGCACTAGAGTGAATGGTGAGTGCGTCCCCTTGAGTTCAGTTGATGCCCAAGATCTGATGTCTGATGTATGGCTTTGTAATATCAAGTTCATATGCTCTATAATTCGAAATCAAAACAAAAAAAATATGCAAATGTCCACATTTCCAAGCTTTCTTGTGACTAGTTTCCATGTGATGATTTTCCCTTTCAATGGAGATTGTGTATCTGATGTATATTATGACTTGGGTCAATGTTATATGATGTTAGTAATCTATTGAAATGATTTCAATGGTATATATTCATTTTTCTATGTTTTGAACCATTATATTCACCATTTATGAGTCGAAGTTGAGCTTTATTGTGTCATTTCCCTTTAGGAAATATCACTAAAATTGTGCATTTGAATACGAAGCTTTAATCCTCAATTGCATAACTCTTAACCACATATAATGACAATAAATGAAGTCCAATTACAGTCCCCATACTTTGTTCTAAAATTTGGGAGGGTTTCTTAGGATTTGGAGAGCCATTTCTACCCACACCCTAGGGGGAATTGCACCATAAATTGCTAGTAATTTTGCCCTTTTTGCCATTATGTCCAAATCAAGTTGCAGATGTCTATGACCTGTAATAAAACCACCAGAGAGCCTATTGAAGAGTTTTAAGACTTCCCACATCAATCCCTATCCAATTCGAGACATTCGAATCCCCCACATTCCAAGCTAGTCAAGACATTTTTTCCAAAAAATTGCCTTTGTTGGGAATTTTTGAATTGGGACATTACAATTACCCTACACAAGACAAATAACTATATGATTTGGTGTAGGAATTAAGAAGTGAAAACACTGTTTATTGGGTAAGAAAGCCAATTTCCATATGGATCACTAACTTCTACAATAACTGCAAACTCAAAATAAGCTCTGGCAAACAAGATATTTTAAATGGATGAGATTTTTGCAACAATTTCATCTAGTGATTAAATACAAGAAGGGCACCAACAACTAGTTGGTTGAATTTTTATCAAGACTACTAACACAAAAATCACAAGTTTTGAGTCATTATGCATATGGATCCATTCGCACATTAAGAGTATAGAGAGGAGTAAGCAAAAGATAAGGACTTCCAGGATAATTGTAGGGTCAACGAGAGTAAGCAAAGGTGGACAAAAAGGTCGATCACCACCTCCAATATGGATTACTCTATAATGTGGTGAAGTGTAATGCCCCATATTTTGACTTTGAGAACTAAAAAACACTTTAACCTATTTTGTATTTATCTCCTTACTATTTGTTAAACTCAACTATACTGATAGGACATGTTTCTCGTACATATGGGCCTACTTATGCATGGATGTTATTATAATTTTATAATTATATCATTACTAATGACACACTACAAAGAAAAGGCCTTGTAGTGGAGGTTATAGTGGATCCTCCTCTAAAAAGAACCCAAATATTTGTTTATAGCGGAGGCAAGTGGGTGGAGGTTTTAGTGAGGCTAACGAAGGCGAGCAGCTAGAGTTTTTAGTGGGGCAAGCGGAGGAGACCGGGTGGAGGTTTTAGTAGGGTTTTTTTTTCGATGCATTTATATACACTAAACACATCGATGTGTCAAGAACACACCGATCTTGACATAAATAATGTGGCACCATCACCAGAAATACCAATAAGTGAAAAAAATTTACAATCAACGCGTTTAAATTACCAAAGTGCATCAGTACGCAACTGATTTGAAAGCACCGAAGTAGCGTAAACATATACTCGAGAGCATCATATTACAATGTTTTTTTTTTAAATTTCCATTGTTGGTGCGGCAGCGTTAAATAACCGCACTAGGGCGTTCAACATTACGACGCACCATATTAGGGTGAACAAATACTGCAACCATGAATTAATTTTTTTATTTTTTATTTTATTTTTTCATTTTTGGTGTGGTCGTTCTCATCAAACACACTCGAGTGTTTGACATTCGGGCGCACCATAAAGTGTTAAATAAAAAAAATTAAAAATATATAAAACGTATTACATTATTTTTATATTTGTATTCTCCATTGTCAATGCTATTGTTTTAAAAAAATGCCTTGGTGTGGTATAGTTTCGGTGCACCACAACAAGGTGAAAAAATTCAATATATATATATATATATATATATATATATATTCGTTGTGTTTATGCTACCTAATCGCGCTGATGCGTTTGGTAATCGAGGCACATCGTAACAAGGTTAAATGAAAAAAAAAGAATTGTAAAACCCATTTTTACCATCTTTGCAGTGCTTTTGACCCCCCTGAGAACCGATATCATACCTTCCCTACTTAGTCGCCCCACCATCCATGCTCCACGTGGCACCATTGGTCGCTTCCATTGCTTGTTGAGTGGATTTTGAATTTTGCCAAAAGGTGGACAAATTTTGATATTTGGTGTACATCACTACCATGCCTCCTCGATGTGCAGATGAGCAGGTAAACTCTTTGTTACCTCCTAATTTGAATTTATAGTGGATTAAGATTTCAAATTGAGCTTTATTTTCCCTTTAATTAAAAAAACATTCAATAAATCTATGCGGTGCATTCGAGCCATTCGAGTCACACCGCCTAACGGCGCTCTTGTGAATTTACAGGGTGCACTGCAACTGGTGCATTTGTATGTGACATGTATCACAACAACAATGCGCTATAATGTGCATAACACATCGATCAACTATATTAAAAAATCTCACCATTAATTGATGCACGTTGTAAACACAAACACACCAAATTTACAGTGCGCTAACGTGTAACTTGCACACTGGTATCTCATAAGAAATTATAAAGTTCACAAAGAGTTGCTCCTACTACGATGCCCTCTATTAATGTGTCCATCGCTTCGAGTACACTGACGTATCCATAATGCAGTAGTGCATCCTATTGACAAAAGCACAACCAAACTAAACATATTAAACACAAATTTACAACCTTAACCAGTTCACATAGTAAAAGAGAACACATCGATTGTATGGTGCACTAATGTGTAATAGGTGCATTGTTATCCCAAAAAATATATAAAACCACATAGAGTCGCTCCTATTACGATGCACTCTATTAATACTTGTGCATTGTTACCGATGCGATGACATGTGTACATTGCATCGATGCTTCCTATTGATGGATGTACCACCAAACTAAACGTATTTACAAATAATTGCCATGTTCACCAATGCACTTGTTTATTTTAACACACCATTTGCGGTGCTCGTGTTACAAGAGCACCGTCCGTGGTGTGTGAGTGTAATTTGGGCACACCTATAGTCAAATTCATTTATTTTGAGAAAAAATTTATTATTTTATGTTAATAAGTCATATGCTAATTTAATGAAATATTTAATGTTTTTTATGTCTATTTATGAGACTGATCGATGTGATCTGTGTCTCAGAGATATTAGTGGTGGGAGGTCGATCAATAGTAGCAGACATAAGTTGACCAGTACAACTTTGTGCGCAAGTGGGAGGCAAGAGAGAGGAGAGGGATTTGTACCCTCACCCCATTACTGATCAGACACGACACGTCTTGGCAGTTGTCAACATTTTGAAGTTCTACCAAGAGGCTACATCCCTTAAGGGGAACTTTGCTTTGTTGTCACGGTTGGGATCATCCTAGGTAGGTATTTTGTGTTAGTCCTAATCGTTCGTTCCATCCCACTGAGGATGACATCTACTTCATCATTGAGCTATCTAGGAGAGGGGAGGATTTTCATGAGTTTCCTTATGCTTCAATTGATGTTGCAATAGAGAGTCAGCTTGCTTACTCTCAAAGATATATCATCGACCACATCACTGGTCCTGTTGGGTTTTAGGTGTGCAGTGGAGAACTAAATATTTATGTTTTTCGGTGTAGAAAAGGTTAGGTGCCTCTCACTATTGGTGATGACCATCGCGCCCCTCACTAGTGATGAGCAATGCATTAGTTGAGCTCTTTTATTTTATGTTGATTCTTTAATGCAAAGACCTAAGTGCTTTAGGTGGTTCACCATTTTTCTATAGTAGCTTTGTTTTGCTTTGGATCGTTGTCATGCGTAGATTGATGGGAGTGTCAACTTCCCTTTTGTTCCATAGCTCTTTTGTTTGTTTTTTTAGAGGTTTTCGACCATAAGACCTTCATTTTACCGCCACCCTCCTAAGTTGAAGATAGAGGTGCATATGCACATGTGGGGATATATGATGCCCAAGATGGGGAAACCTAAGTTCTCATCTAGGATTACATTAGAGGTGTTGGACATTTTAGCCAAAAAGGAGGACCATGCATGGACCTCGTTCCATATCCGTATGCGGGGTTGGATTGGAAAGCACGCCTCAATATATTTTTCACTTGGGTTGAGCCACCTTATGAGAGAGGTAATATTAACATTATGTTTAAATTAATCTACTTGTATTTTATTGCCTTATTTAAGGAAATTAAAATACATTCTAACATTTTCTTCAATTGTTTAATAATTGTGTAATTATGTTTATTATGTGTTATATATCTTGGAGACATTGACACATTCGATGGGAAGGGGCCTCCTCCTGTTCAGGATGATGAGGCTATGTAGGAGGTTGAGGTTCCTGCCTTGCTTAGACCCGACCTATGACATAGGCTATATGAGAGTTTCAACAGGATGTGGTGAATAGGCTGTCCACATTGTTGGCACAACGAGGAGTCAAGCCTGTATGATCCATGGATATCATGCAATACCCTGAGATCATAAAGTTATGGAGGATGCTTCCTCTTGATATGAGATTTTTGTTACAATATGTCATCAATGTATCCATCCTTTTAGATGCTTGGAGGTCGAAGGATCATTCTTTGTCGTATGATGACGATGGCGATCCTCAACCTCGTCCACCTCCTCCTCCTCGCCATGATGGAGCATCCACATCTCATGATCCACCTCCTCCTTCTCCGACTCACCATGACGAGCAACCAATATCTACTCCTCCACACCTAGTCAACCCACCACCATCTCTGACTCATGATTCATTGGTCGACTAACCCAACCATCCACCATCTCCTGCTCTGACCATACTTCAGGCTCTAGAAACGATGATCACATTGGATGAGATACATCATGGGGGAGATATCAAGTATGCTACTCTCTTTCCTAGTTATGCCTCTAGATCTGGTGGTGGAGGTGCCAATGCATTGAGCTATGTTGGCATAGGTAGTGATGTCTCCACTTCTAGAGGCGGACTAGATATCGCATAACAGTCTATGGAATGGAGATGTATTTGGCAGGTATCATGAGTTTATATATATATGTATGTATGTGTCAGATGATGGTAGGTTGTTTACACATGTATGTTAGGTTATGTTTGATGTGTATGCTAGATTATGTTAGCTATTTTTTTACCTATATGTAAGATGATGATGAGTAGGTGGTCAGGATCGTGATGATGATGGTGGTGGTAGCCATTGATTTGACGATAACATTGTAATGTTTTTTATTGTTATGTATATATAGACTTATTTTTATGAACTCAATGAGTTATCAGATTATTTTATAATTTTTATCTTCATGGGTATAATGTATTTTGTTTATGTTGATTAGTCTGATTCACATGTGCAATGCAATTTTATTTATTTATTTATTTCAATGTCGATTAGCCTTAGTTTGTATTTCAACAACAAAAATGCAACCAGAGTAATTGGAGATTGCTGCTGAGAGAGATCGAGATCGTTGTTGCACGAGGAAATCGTTGCTGCTTGAGGTTGTTGCTGCAGAGATTGTTGTTGCATGAGAGCGAGCGCTTCTTGAGAGAGTTCATTGCTGCATCAGATTGCTACATGATTGTGGGGGGGTTTTTGTTGGTGTTTGTAGGCATGAGGGCTCCTAGATTAGCTTGGGATGGATCCCCCATCGGATCCAAGCCTGAAATATCACAGGAGGTCTCTAGATGTTGCCTTCAAGGATCTTGTGGCATTTACGCCTCCTCCCCCTTTGGCATCTGATGCAGGTGATGCCTTTGTTAAGCGATCCAATTCTCCAAGAATCCAGATCATGTCGGTTGCTTCTAGATTGAAATCTCTCGCTATGAGTGAGAGAGGTTTGATTGGTCAATTTACAGGTATTTGGGCATCACCAAAAACAATGGATTACTGGATCAAGAAAACTAGATTCCATTGATCTCTGGGGGACTGCAACATTGCTTCTGCGACAAAGGCTTCTGCACCTTCTTGTTTGAAAATAAGGACGATAAGGACTTGATCTTCAGAAGTGGGCCCTATTTCATGGGTCCTCGGGTGTTATACATAAATCGATGGAGCTTCTATTTTGATCCAAAAAGGATGTTCCTGGGTTCACCTCCCAAACATCTCCTGTTACACTGCTAGAATGATGAAACCCTACAAGTAATAGGAAACTCTCTTGGCAAATACATTGATAAAGCAGAGCTGAAAGGCCCTCTCTTCTCTTGCGCAAGGATCTGTCTGGAGGTCAATCTAAAAAGGGGCTACCGAAAATTGTAAGCCTATGCATGGATGGCTGGGAGCATGCTCAAAAGGTCGATTATGAGCAACTATCATTTAAATGCAAGAAATGCCATGAGTATGGCCATTTCGTCAAAAATTGTCCGAAGGCAGTATAGGAAAACACTGAAGGAACTTAAGAAGAAGGCTGGAAACAAGCGAAAAAAAGGAAGGAAAATGGCATCCTCAAATCCTGAGCCAAGGAAGCCACAATTAAAGAAAGGAAAAGCACCAACGCCAAGAGAAAAGGAGGGCACAAAAAGCAATCAGTTCAATGTTTTGAATGTAGAAGAAGGGGAAATCATCATGAATGAAGTAACCCTAGTCAAAGAGATTTCAGAACCCCATGACACCTTAGTAGGAAGCAACATCCCATCCTCTTCTCCTAGAGAAGATCGGATAGACGTAGCAATGGGGGACTACTCAACACCTAGAGGGACTTAGGCAGACAAGGTAAAACAAAGTAGAGTCTCCTCATCTGCACTCTCACCTGACTCTTCTTCAAATGGGTCACAAGAGACTGCTGAACCAACCCCAGAAACCAGAGGAAGAAAGTCAGAAAGATATCATAGGGAGCAGGAAGAAGAGAGAGAGTTGGAACTCAGAAGGCAGCGGAGTATTAAAGAAACAAAGCTCCTTCAAAACTCCAAAAACATAGGGGGATCGGATGGAAGGTATAGAGCAGGGCCTCAAAGAAACATGAAGTAATGAAAGCTGTCTCTTAGAATTGCAGAGGGCTAGCCGTAACAAACAAAGTGGAAGCCATAAGAGACATCATCAAATATGAAAGGCTAAACATCCTGCTTATTCAAGAGACAAAAATGAGTGATGTGGAAATTTTGGTGCTTTCACATCGCTTTTGAACAAACAGTCAGGGAAAATCTATAAGCTCCAATGGTGCCTAAGGAGGAATAATGACCTTTTTCTCAAGTAAGCATGTTATAAAAAATGTTAAGAAAAATTAAAACTGGCTCCTTATAGAGTTTCAGGAAAAAGATGATCCAATTGATTATTATGTATGCAATGTGTATGGTCCAACACATCATAGAGACAAGCAAGTGTTCTAGAGCAGCTTTGCAGTTTTAAAAGAGGACCTAAAAGGGAAAGATTTGATAATTGTCGAAGACTTCAATGTTACCAAAGCTCAATCAGAGAGAAGAGGGGGCACAAGAATAAGAGACCTCTGTGGGGAAAACATGGAGGATTTAATATCTACTAGATCCTCCATTAAAAAGTAGAAAGTATACTTGGAATAATAGAAGGATGGGAGTGGGATACATTGCGACTAGGCTTGACCGTTTTTTGGTAAGCACTTCCTTCCTGAAAAAAGACCTCATCCTCGCTTCCTTTGATTTAACCTCTGCGGTCTCGGACCATAAGCCTATCTTCTTGATGCTCTCCACCTCAACAAATCTGGGCCCCATTCCCTTTCGATTCAACTCCTCTTGGATCCACGAGGAAAAAGTCATGGACTTAATAAAAAATGCATGGAGCTGGACTTCTGTTGGCTCTCATAGCTTCATTTGGGAGAGCAAGTTAAGAAAGGTATGTTATGAGTTGAAAGAATGGGTGAAAACAGAGTACAAGAATCATGGCAATAAGAAAATGCAGTTGCAATCTGTTAGCACTCGGAATGTACCCAGGTTGTATAAGGTAAACTCCAAGGTAACAGCAAAACCACTTTAGGAAGAAACTGGTATTTTCTTCCGGAGAGGGATCTCTCATTAAAGATTTAACAGGACCAGATTTAACAAAACCAGATATGAAATGACATTCAAAGATTTATGTATTTGGCTGAAACAATCACATAACCATTGGGCATGGAGTCATATACCACATAAAGATACCACAAAGACATATACATGATATTTATCAAAGGCAAGGTAATCACATCATCACAGTCATTCAAATTGATTCAGGTGGAACAGAAGAGACGAATAAACAACCCATTAATATAGAGCATCAACAATGATGAGTTCTATATCAACTTTAGCAGAAAAATCATATAATATCTGAAATGATGACCAGAGCATAAACATATGAATTCCAATCATCTAACGCTATATTCCAGATACGAGGAAGAAACAGAATGGAATGTTACACAAGGGAAATACAATCACATAAAGAAAGAGGCACAGACTGCAATATCAATGACACATGAATCTCTGACAAAACCTCATGCATTCACTTTGTTATTTCAAAAAACAGATATGTTCTCCAAAATTATTCACCACCCGATGGGTTCCAACCCCCATCTCTTAAAAAAGATGCATATTTATACATAAAATGATCGGTGCTCCAACAAGAAGATCAATAACAGAATGATCGGCTTAATTTAGAGTTTGTAACTGAATTCCTAACCCCTAGGAAGTTTGTTACAACTCCAATCCTAACAGACCATAAAGTACGAATCAACTTGACAACAAACTTTCGTCCATCAGCTCCACGTCTTTGTCCCATCAGCTCCACGTCTTTGCCCCATCAGCTCCACGTCTTTGCCCCATCAGCTCTTCAGTGCATGACACCTGTTCTTAGGGATGGAGAATATACTTTGTCTTTCCAAACCGCTCCACAGCTTTCCACTGCTCCGAACTTGGGGTGTCACACTCCATCATTTCTCTAATAGCTACCTCGAGCTCCATATATGCTTCATAGGACTTTCTGGGCAATCTGCTCCTGATGATGGCGAACTTCTGCAGAATCTCGAAATCTTCTGCAGAATCTCGAAATCTTTTGTGAGCATATCCACAATGGTCTTCCCTGTCAGGCTTTTCTCCAAATCATTGAATTTTGAGTGGTCCATGTGGCACTGAACAAGCAGGTTATGATAATGTTCCTGTGAGAACATCCGCCCTTCTCCATCCCAGAAAGAAGGAAATCCGTCCTCGAACAGTTCTTTAAACTCCTGTTTAAAATTATTTACCTGCAACAACAATCCTTCTGATTTATCATGGACCGTTTTGATTAAGTGATGCTTATGGATGATTCTCTTTCCCCACATCACTATTGACACTCTGTCCTTTATGCCCAATTCCTGCAACTTCTGATATGACAGTGAGTTTAGAAAATTTAATGTGTTCTGAGCCGTAACAAGGGGTCTTTTCTCCATATGTTCGTTTACCAGTTTCAGCCTCTGGTGGGCCAGATTTATCATTATATTCAAATCATCAATAAAATTTAAATAGTGCCTGAACTTGGTAATCTCTATAGACAAGGTATCCCAAATGATGTGTTTTGCCCCCTGAAGAGGACCTTCCCCAATGCATTTTTCCTTTAGTTCATTAAATTTCTTCTGTAATTGATTCCTGTCCTGTAGTATTTGTTTTTTGCTTTCATTAACTTTGGCCAGTTCAGCTTTCATCTTTTCATTCTCTTCTTTCAAATCTTTGATTGCCTCTTCTTTCAAACTCACCTGGGACATTGGCACCAACAAATAGTCAGTAGAGAAATCATCTAATGGCTTCTGGATATTTACAATAGACAGGTCCTCGCCGGTGGGAGTCTGGCTCATCAACTCTTCCATAATCTCCTTCTCTTCATTCTGATCTTTTTTCATCATGGAGATTTGGGACAACAGTTCCTCCCTTTCGGCTTCCCACTTCTCTTTTTCTTCTTGTAGCTCTCCTGCTCTTCCTTTGTATTCCATCATCTCCTGATGGACTTTATCCTTTTCTTCTTGGAGGGCTAGCAACTCAGATGACTGAACATGTTCAGTACCTGGGATCTTCAGTTTCTTCTTCAGGACCTGGAGAGCATTATCCTTTTCCTCTAACAACCTTTTGACTGCCTGTGTACTGTCTGAACTAGCAATGTCTGTCTGCAGCTTCCTAATCTGAACAACATTTGCTTTATTTTCCACTTTCTCATGTTTCAACTGAATTTCCAATTTATCTATCAAAACCTGTAATTTATTAATCTTCACCATGGCTTGTAGTAAGTCTGAGTAGATGATATCGCTGGTCTGTTTGTGGATTTGAATTTTATCTAGAGTGCTGATTTTGTCTAACCGGATCTCCATTTCAGACATCTTCTTGTCACTTACCATAGCCATTTTAAAAGTATTCCTCTCAGCATCTCTAGCAGAGACCAGAGAGGTTTTCGAACTGTAGAAACTTCTAACCTTCGGGAGCAAATTCCTCGTTTCCTCCATAGACTGTTTCCTCCTTTCCATGTAACTGGCTTTTAGGTCTTCCTTCGACTTAAACACGGGGCATAATTCCGAACTGTTTACATCACCCTCTGTATTTTTAAAAGAGAATTGACTTACTTGCACTGCTTTCAGGGGAACTAGGGCACCTCTTTTGGAACCATCAGAAACCTCCTCATCTACAATTTCACCACTTTGAAGCAGCTTTGCCCTTTTATGGGGGCCTTCCTCGTCTACATCCATACTCTCAGTTTCAGACAAACTCCTCTTGACCACAATACCGGCACCTTCTGTTATTTGGGCTGCTGTCTCTTCATCAGACTTTGACCTGTCAGTACACTGTAGCAAATTGGCCATTTCAGCTAGCCCCACAATAGCCTGATGCTCAAATGGTTTATTCTTGTTTGCCTGTTTTCTCAATGAGATCACCTGGTGGGGGTCGTAGTTCATATTTACATCTATTATGAAATCCATATTCTCCATCAACTTTTCTATAAATGCCAGGGCACCTTTACCTTTAAAAATGAAAGGGCCGACTTTAAATGGAAATTTAATATTCGAAGATTTTTTGAAAGCACCAAAGTGCTCTTCCTCAGACAGCAATCTCTGCCTCATGAACTCTAGTGCGAAAATCCTTGGGGTCAAGAAGGATGGCAGCCTATAAGGCTAACCAGTAAAGCCATATATTCTTAACACTGTGTAACCTCTGTACAGGAACCAGTCCCCAACCCGATTTTCGGGTGACGACTGCATTAGGCATCTCATCTCGTCCAGGACACGGGGCAGGTCCTCATCAAATAACTTTCTGTACATTTCGGACATGATCGAATTGGCAAATTCGACCATGTTGATTTGCTTGGGCAAATCAGAAGAACATAGATCACTTAAGAATTTCAATTCAGTAACATTAGAGCATAACAACATGTTAAGCAAGTATGTTTGAAACCTAAAGAACTGGACCTTGGGAAATTCAGTCAACTGAAGGTGGATCGCTTCGGCAAGGTACTCATCTAAATTAAGCATGGGGACTGACTGGGACTCAGGGCTTAAAGAATTTATTTTTAACAAGAAACCAAGGATAACATCACCTATACGACAATCGTCATCTAGACCTAACACTTGACAGACCAAAGACATTACCAGTTCAACCTCAGTCTTAAAAATGTGCAAGGGGTAAGGCAAGAAAAGACCTTCAAGGGACTGACCTTCCTTTAGGATAGTTGACAAGAATTGACAGCGACTTTCACTTTCGCAATTTTTGAAAAAATCAGCAAGGACAGATTCATTTACAGACTCACGATTTACAGGGTAACTTCCGGGCAGACTAAGGTTTTCTCTGACGACCGAAGCATCAATTTTACACGGTATTTTCGACGCGGACTGACTCACAATAATCCTCTGAGAGGGAGAATAGTTCACTGCACACCACTTGGCGAATTCAGGGAAGTGGAGGGTTTGCTCAAGGGCGAAATGGTACAAAAAAGACTTGCATACATTCAGAACGTCATTCCCCTATGAATAATAAGACCACAATTTCTCTTTGCTGCCGGACACGCTCCCTGTGGATAGGAAGGGGTCGCAGACGCCCCTGTGTCTGTCTACTAAAAATTCCTCTCTGTCATCCGCGACCCGACCAGACACACGAACCTCTCTCCCTTGGTCCATTTCTTAATTTATAATGGTAATTGGACAAAGGAGTTACAGGGTTAAAGTCCTACCTGGCTTACTGTGGAGGCGCGTGTTCGGAACGTGCCTGGCACTGACAAATGGAAGCTCCCAAATCGCCAGGTCCTTTTCGTCGGCTCCCGAGCAAATAAAATAATCATTGGAGAGGTCAACCCGACCTTTATAGGACCACACAATTCGCCACGTGGACAACATTTATTTTCCGCAACCACCATTCACTCTTAACTGCCGTGCACTTCTATTTTTCGGCTTCATTTAAGACCCTAGATCTGATTTCTCTTTAATTTCTAGCCTTTGGATCGTGTGCCACATACCCTATTCCGCCAAACGCCTTGGTGATAAACGACGTGCCGGTATCCATCCCGGAATTATCTCCCACCGTCGACGATATCGCCTTTTATCATGAGTCGTTGGATCGGGTGACACGTAACGAATTTCGCTGGGCTCCGTCACTTTAACTATCGTGCAGCTTTGATCTTCGGAATCATCCTCAGCCATTGATGTGATACGCCTTCAACTCTCCATCATCGGATCATATGCCACGTACCCTATTCCGCTCAGCACTTTGGAATTATCCACCGCGCTAGTTCACTCTCCAGAAATCATAATAGCCGTTGATCTGGCTCACTTAGATCTTCAACCGTCAAATCGAGCACCGGGTAACTCATTTCGCTGGGTGCTTTAAGTTTATCGGTCGTGCAGGTTCTGGTTCCAGAATCAATCTCAACCGTAGATGCGATCCAACTTCGCCTCCCCGCCATTGGATTGAGTAACATGCACCCGATTCCGCTGGATTGTATTGTTTTAACCAAGATGCAATTTCACAAAGCAGATTGGATATGGGCCGTAGATCTGCCCGAAACAACCTGATGGCCATTGATCTGTGAGCCCGATAAACGCCCGGTCAAACCTTTATCTTCCTTGCATCTCTGAGGAGCGGAGAGAATATCAGCCATCGATTTTCTTCTTTCTTCCCTCGCGGCTTAGGATCTTCGATGACTTAATCGCCTTTTGGCCTATAGTCTCATTTTTACTATATATCCTTTAACCAAAGTATTCAAACAACCATTATTTTTCTTCTCCACCATGGTCTTTCACCCCTTTGGTAAATAATGGTGTTAACAGCTAGCTCCATCTGGGGATGATATCCTCCCTGCGAGGTATCAAAGAACTCGTAGACCAGGTGCCTGCTTTTTGATTTTGCATAATAACTCTCAAAAACCCATCTTTTGTCTTTTGTAAATATATCATTTTTATATATTTTAGAAAATGAACGGTAGGCCTCCTGGATCTTAGGGCTTTCACTACGAGCTTCAAATGCACTCGGCTTACCATTCATGTTTATTTGTAAAGAAAAACAAGTATATACAATCTATGATACAAAATTTTACCTTCCCCTTTAGGACAGGTAATGCTTCAGATATCTTCCATTTACGGGGTTACTCTCCAGAAGAACCCCATCTGTATATTCCAGCAAAAACGCATTCTGTCCTCTGTATCCAGCAACAACATAAGGTCCTACCCACATAGGGTCAAACTTCCCGTGCTTGTCTTCATTTGGAGCATCCCATTTCAAAACCAGGTCACCAATCTGGAACTGCTCTTCCTTGATCCTTCTGTCAAAAGTACTCTTCATTTTCTCTTAATGAGACTGCACTTTGTCATAAGCCTTACTTCTTCGTTCCTCTAGCTCAATGATCTGATTTATCCTCCGCTGTATGTGATTTGGTTCTTCTTGCTGATCCTAGAAATATCTCATAACAGGTACCCCTAATGATGTTGGAAAAATCACTTCAGCCCCGTATACCTGTTGGAATGGAGACATGCCGATGGCTCTTTTAGTACTAATCCTGTCAGCCCATAGAGCATATTTTAGTTTGGTGTGCTAGGACCTCTTATTATCTTCCAACAGCTTTTTGATAATCCTCACCAGGCTTTTATTCGAAGATTCAGCTAATCCATTTCCTTGAGGGTAATATGCAGTTGAGTGATTGAGGCTTATATGATACTTATGACAAAAGTTAATCATCTTCCTAGATTTGAAAGCAGTTGCATTGTCTGTTACTATCCTTTTTGGACACCCGAACCGAGCCAATATATTTTCTTCAAAAAACTCCATGATCACATTCTTAGTGGCCCTCCTGGTGGGAATTAATTCTATCCATTTAGTAAAATAGTCTGTAGCTGTCAAGATCCACCTGTGCTGACCTGATGAGTTGGGGTTTATTTCACCAATAAAATCCAAACCCCATTGCTGGAAAGGAGCCTCAACTGTTATTGGATCCAGAGGGAGAGACAGTACCTTTTTCTTACCGTCGAAAATTTGGCATTGATGACATTTGCTGGTTTCTTTATATACATCAGAGAATAACGTAGGCTAATAATAACCCGCTCTTAGGATTTTGTTTGCAGTCACCTTCCAAGAATGATGTCCCCCACAGTCTCCTTTGTGAAATTCTCTGGTAACTTGCTGGGCTTCATCTTCCAATAGACAATTTAGTAGAACTCCTTCAGGATCCTTCCAATAAAGATATTTATCTATGATACAGAATTTAGCAGATTTCAACTTTACAGATCTTGCTCTCGATTTACTTAATCCTTCTGGTGCTTGCAAATTTCGGAGGACATATACAATACCAGAATACCATGGAGAGGCTACAAAATCAGCCATCACTTCTATCTCTATGTCCAACTGATCAGACTGGTGAGTCAAAAAATTGATCTGTAAAGATTCACAATTTGAGTTTGTCATCATCTTTGCTAACCCTTGTCCTTTAACCAGCTTCGTGGGTTTTATTTCTATATCATATTCCAATAATGTAGCTATCCATCTCGCCCTCCTGCCTTCGGGGTCTGGCTGAGTCAAAATTGCTTTTACTGCAGCGGTTGGAACATGTGCAATTACATAGGAATGCAAAACATATACTCTGAAATCCTTTAATGCTTTAATTAAAGCATAGGCCTGCTTTTCCATGATATCATATTTCAACTCCCCATCCCGTAGCATTTTACTGAAAAAGGCTATGGGTTGTTCCAAATTTTCATCATTTTTCTGCAATAATACTGCTGCTATAGTATGTTCCGAAGCATATGAGAATACTGAAAAATCCTTGGTGAAATCTGGACTTATCAAAACAGGAGCTTCTGAAATTGCTTTCTTGGTTTCCCGAAATGACTCCTTAGCTTCTGTACTCCACTTTATTTCATGACCTTTCTTCAACATATCCGTAATATTCATCAAAATCTCAGCAAAGCTTGGTACAAATCTCCTCAAGAAATTTACCTGTCCCATAAATGATTGTATCTCCTTTTTGCTTCTGGGTTCTCCTACCCTTAGAATTGCACTTACTCTTTTAGGATCAATCTTTATGCCATCTTTGGATATTATGTGGCCTAGCAGCTTTCCTTCTTCTAATGCAAAATTAGACTTCTTAGGGTTCAAAGATATGCCATACCTCCTACACTTCATGAAGACCTTCTCGAGATGATGCAGATGTTCCCTGTCAGACTTTGAGTAGACTGTGATATCATCCATATAAATTACCATGAAACTTCCAATTTCTCCTGTAAAGGCAATGTCCATAGCTCGCTGGAAAGTGGCGCATGCATTCATCAAACCAAAAGGCATCTTGGCATACATGAAAGTTCCCCATGGTGTAGTGAAGGCAGTTTTCTCCTGATCTTCTGGCAGCACTTTGATCTGATTATACCCATAAAAACCATCGAGCATCGAAATCCTTTCAGCTCCCACCACTTGCCGCAGTATATGATCCATCTTGGGTAGAGGATAGTTGTCTTTCATGGAGACCTTATTCAAATTGCGAAAATCTATGCACAGTCTTATCTCTCCATTCTTCTTTTTGACAGGGACCAAATTCGCAACCCATTTAGAAAATCTGAGTGTTACAATGATCTTGGCATCAAATAACTTCTTTATTTCCTTCTCAATGACAGGGAGCAGCTTAGGATTGATCCTCCTGAGTTTCTGTTTAAAAGGCTTCTCCCCAGGCTTTATAGGAATAGTGTGCTGTATGATAGATGTATCATATTCTTTGAGGTCTTCATAACTCCAAGCAAACACATCTGTATATTTTTTCATCAACTTCACATACTCCTCTTTCTCTCTTTCTGGCAGTTTCTTAGATAATTTTATGATTTTAGGATTCTCCTCAGTGCCAATATTTCTATCTTCAATGGCATCACCAACAGGTTTCACTTTGGGGTTCTTGGCAACATCATTTTGATCAAAGAGCCTTTCTAAAGGGATCAGGCCTCTTGGTATGAAATTATTTTTCAGCTGGATGATATCCTTACCTCCTAAGGTTCTCCTTAACTTCTCAGCATCTTCTCCTTCTGTTTCAATTTCTTCATCATCTCCAAGGGTCCCATTATCATCATTTTCATTGTCAAAATGAGTATTCACAAATTCCCCTGATAACTCTAGAAATCTTCGAATCTGCATATCATCTTCAAACACCTGCCAGTATTTGGAATTGTCAGGGATAGAAGGTCTGTTCAAAATCTCCACCTGGTATTCTTTTTGACTAGTCATTGGGTTCTCAAATCTACCGGTAGATACTGCCAAAGAATCAGCCACCAAATTGTCAACCCTGGGAACAACCTGAATTGTATGCTCTGTGAAGAAATTACCAAGCATATCCCATACTTCATTTCTGTAAGCCCTCATCCGAGGATGCCTGGCTTGATAACTCTCATTTACCTGGTTTATCACCAACTCAGAATCTCCCAAGATCCTGACTCTCTGAGCTCCCAAATCTTTCAAAGCATGTAATCCTAATAACAAAGCCTCATACTCTGCTACATTATTTGTGCATTCATATAGCAATTTGTATGATAAAGCTTTGAAATCATGAATAGGATAAATTATGTATACGCCAGCCCCAGCATCAACCTTTGCAACAGATCCATCAAAATACATGATCCATTGGCCTTCTTTTTTCTGCTTTGCTTCCAAAGCTTCCTGTTCTAAAACTTCTTTTCCATCCTTTTCCTAAGACTTCTCCATATTTTTTCTCTTAAACAACTTTTCTGGATCCTCAAAACTCTTTAGGATTTCGGTATCAGAGTTACCTCGTGTATGTCTTCTCGAAGCCAGAATGTCGTTCTTGAATTCTGAAACAATTTCACAATGAAGTCGCCGGGGCAAATATACAACCTTCTTTTCTTTTTGAAACTCATGTTTGCCCACAGAAATCTCTCTTAATCTTTGTCGTTCTCCCAGGGCAGATAAGCACTTTCGTCCCCGGCAACGACGCCAGTTTGTTAGCACTCGGAATGTACCCAGGTTGTATAAGGTAAACTCCAAGGTAACAGCAAAACCACTTTAGGAAGAAACTGGTATTTTCTTCCAGAGAGGGATCTCTCAATAAAGATTTAACAGGACCAGATTTAACAAAACCAGATATAAAATGACATTCAAAGATTTATGTATTTGGTTGAAACAATCACATAACCATTGGGCATGGAGTCATATACCACATAAAGATACCACAAAGACATATACATGATATTTATCAAAGGCAAGGTAATCACATCATCACAGTCATTCAAATTGATTCAGGTGGAACAGAAGAGATGAAGAAACAATCCATTAATACAGAGCATCAACAATGATGAGTTCTATATCAACTTTAGCAGAAAAATCATATAATATCTGAAATGATGACCAGAGCATAAACATATGAATTCCAATCATCTAACGCTATATTCCAGATACGAGGAAGAAACAGAATGGAATGTTACACAAGGGAAATACAATCACATAAAGAAAGAGGCACAGACTGCAATATCAACGACACATGAATCTCTAACAAAACCTCATGCATTCACTTTGTTATTTCAAAAAACAGATATGTTCTCCAAAATTATTCACCACCCGATGGGTTCCAACCCCCATCTCTTAAAAAAGATGCATATTTATACATAAAATGATCGGTGCTCCAACAAGAAGATCAATAACAGAATGATCGGCTTAATTTAGAGTTTGTAACTGAATTCCTAACCCCTAGGAAGTTTTTTATAACTCCAATTCTAACATACCATAAAGTACGAATCAACTTGACAACAAACTTTCGTCCATCAGCTCCACGTCTTTGTCCCATCAGCTCCACATCTTTGCCCCATCAGCTCCACGTCTTTGCCCCATCAGCTCTTCAGTGCATGACACCTATTCTTAGGGATGGAGAATATACTTTGTCTTTCCAAACCGCTCCACAGCTTTCCACTGGTCCGAACTTGGGGTGTCACACTCCATCATTTCTCGAATAGCTACCTCGAGCTCCATATATGCTTCATAGGACTTTCTAGGCAATCTGCTCCTGATGATGGCGAACTTCTGCAGAATCTCGAAATCTTCTGTGAGCATATCCACGATGGTCTTCCCTGTCAGGCTTTTCTCCAAATCATTGAATTTTGAGTGGTCCATGCAGCACTGAACAAGCAGGTTATGATAATGTTCCTGTGAGAACATCAGCCCTTCCCCATCCCAGAAAGAAGGCAATCCGTCCTCGAACAGTTCTTTAAACTCCTGTTTAAAATTATTTACCTGCAGCAACAATCCTTCTGATTTATCATGGACCGTTTTGATTAAGTGATGCTTATGGATGATTCTCTTTGCCCACATCACTATTGACACTCTGTCCTTAATGCCCAATTCCTGCAACTTCTGATATGACAGTGAGTTTAGAAAATTTAATGTGTTCTGAGCCATAACAAGGAGTCTTTTCTCCATATGTTCGTTTACCAGTTTCAGCCTCTGGTGGGCCAGATTTATCATTATATTCAAATCATCAATAAAATTTAAATAGTGCCTGAACTTGGTAATCTCTATACACAAGGTATCCCAAATGATGTGTTTTGCCCCCTGAAGAGACCAGAGAGGTTTTCGAACTATACAAACTTCTAACCTTCGGGAGCAAATTCCTCGTTTCCTCCATAGACTGTTTCCTCCTTTCCATGTAACTGGCTTTTAGGTCTTCCTTCGACTTAAACATGGGGCATAATTCCGAACTGTCTACATCACCCTCTGTATTTTTAAAAGAGAATTGACTTACTTGCACTGCTTTCAGGGGAACTAGGGCACCTCTTTTGGAACCATCAGAAACCTCCTCATCTACAATTTCACCACTTTGAAGCAGCTTTGCCCTTTTATGGGGGCCTTCCTCGTCTACATCCATACTCTCAGTTTCAGACAAACTCCTCTTGACCATAATACCAGCACCTTCTGTTATTTGGGCTGCTGTCTCTTCATCAGACTTTGACCCGTCAGTACACTGTAGCAAATTGGCCATTTCAGCTAGCCCCTCAATAGCCTGATGCTCAAATGGTTTATTCTTGTTTGCCTGTTTTCTCAATGAGATCACCTGGTGGGGGTCATAGTTCATATTTACATCTTTTATGAAATCCATATTCTTCATCAACTTTTCTATAAATGCCAGGGCACCTTTACCTTTAAAAATGAAAGGGCCGACTTTAAATGGAAATTTAATATTCGAAGATTTTTTGAAAGCACCAAAGTGCTCTTCCTCAAACAACAATCTCTGCCTCATGAACTCTAGTGCGAAAATCCTTGGGGTCAAGAAGGATGGTAGCCTATAAGGCTGACCAGTAAAGCCATATATTCTTAACATTGTGTAACCTCTGTACAGGAACCAGTCCCCCACCCGATCTTCGAGTGACGACTGCATTAGGCATCTCATCTCGTCCAGGACACGGGGCAGGTCCTCATCAAATAACATTCTGTACATTTCGGACATGATCGAATTGGCAAATTCGACCATGTTGATTTGCTTGGGCAAATCAGAAGAACATAGATCACTTAAGAATTTCAATTCAGTAACATTGGAGCATAACAACATGTTAAGCAAGTATGTTTGAAACCTAAAGAACTGGACCTTGGGAAATTCAGTCAACTGAAGGTGGATCACTTCGGCAAGGTACTCATCTAAATTAAGCATGGGGACTGACTGGGACTCAGGGCTTAAAGAATTTATTTTTAACAAGAAACCAAGGATAACATCACCTATACGACAATCGTCATCTAGACCTAACACTTGACAGACCAAAGACATTACCAGTTGCACCTCAGTCTTAAAAATGTGCAAGGGGTAAGGCAAGAAAAGACCTTTAAGGGACTGACCTTCCTTTAGGATAGTTGACAAGAATTGACAGCGACTTTCACTTTCGCAATTTTTGAAAAAATCAGCGAGGACAGATTCATTTACAGACTCACGATTTACAGGGTAACTTCCGGGCAGACTAAGGTTTTCTCTGACGACCGAAGCATCAATTTTACATAGTATTTTCGACGCGGACCGACTCACAATAATCCTCTGAGAGGGAGAATAGTTCACTGCACACCACTCGACGAATTCAGGGAAGTGGAGGGTTTGCTCAAGGGCGAAATGGTACAAAAAAGACTTGCATACATTCAGAACGTCATTCCCCTGTGAATAATAAGACCACAATTTCTCTTTGCTGCTGGACACGCTCCCTGTGGATAGGAAGGGGTCGCAGACGCCCCTGTGTCTGTCTACTAAAAATTCCTCTCAGTCATCCACGACCCGACCAAACACACGAACCTCTCTCCCTTGGTCCATTTCTTAATTTATAATGGTAATTGGACGAAGGAGTTACAGGGTTAAAGTCCTACCTAGCTTACTGTGGAGGCGCGTGTTCGGAACGTGCCTGGCACTGACAAATGGAAGCTCCCAAATCGCCAGGTCCAGAGCAAATAAAATAATCGTTGGAGAGGTCAACCCAACCTTTATAGGACCACACAATTCGTCACGTGGACAGCATTTATTTTCCACAACCACCATTCACTCTTAACTGTCGTGCACTTCTATTTTTCGGCTTCATTTAAGACCCTAGATCTGATTTCTCTTTAATTTCTGGCCTTTGGATCGTGTGCCACGTACCCTATTCCGCCAAACGCCTTGGTGATAAACGACGTGCCGGTCTCCATCCAGGAATGATCTCCCACCGTCGATGATATCGCCTTGTATCATGAGCCGTTGGATTGGGTGACACGTAACGAATTTCGCTAGGCTCCGTCACTTTAACTGTCGTGCAGCTTTGATCTCCGGAATCATCCTCAGGCATTGATGTGATACGCCTTCAACTCTCCACCGTCGGATCATATGCCACATACCCAATTCCGCTGAGCACTTCGAAATTATCCACCGTGCTAGTTCACTCTCCGGAAATCATAATAGCCGTTGATCTGGCTCACTTCGATCTTCAACCGTCAGATCGAGCACCGGGTAACTCATTCCGCTGGGTGCTTTAGGTTTATCGGTCGTGCAAGTTATGGTTCTAGAATCAATCTGAACCGTAGATGCGATCCAACTTCGCCTCCCCGCCATTGGATTGAGTAACATGCACCCGATTCCGCTGGATTGTATTGTTTTAACCAAGATGCAATTTCACGAAGCGGATTGGATATGGGCTGTAGATCTGCCCGAAACAACCCGATGGCCGCTGATCTGTGTGCCCGATAAACGCCCGGTCAAACCTTTATCTTCCTTGCATCTTTGAGGAGCGAAGAGAATATCAGCCATCGATTTTCTTCTTTCTTCCCTCGCGGCTTAGGATCTTCGGTGACTTAATCACCTTTTGGCCTATAGTCTCATTTTTACTATATATCCTTTAACCAAAGTATCCAAACAACCATTATTTTTCTTCTCCACCATGGTCTTTCACCCCTTTGGTAAATAATGGTGTTAACACAATCTATGCTAGCAGCCCTGCAATCTAAGATGGAGGGTGAGGAAATCACCTCTCTTCTTATCAGCCATGAAAAAGACTTGCACCTTAAGATCCTAATCGCAGCTAGAGGTGAGGAAGAGGATTGGAGGATGAAGTCCAAGAAGCTTTGGTTAAAAGGTGGGGATAGTAATACAAATTACTTCCATAATCAAACAAAAGTAAGGCTCAACTTCAACATGATAAAATAATTAAAGGATAAATATGGGAATAAGATGGTATAGTAGGAGGAGATTAAGAATCATGTATTCTAGCACTTCAGGGATCTCTACTTGGACAAGGATGAGACCGATCCCATAGCTCAGGAGGATCTTATATCTGGAATACCTTCAGTTATTTCAGAGCAAGACAATGAGGATCTTTCAAAACCCATAATGGAGTTCGAGATTAAAGAAGCCATTTGAGCATTGCAATTGGGCAAGGCTCCTGGGACGGATGGCTTTACCATCAATTTTTATAGAGTATCCTATGAGATCATAAAAGAAGACTTGAAAAAATGCTAAATTAGATGAGGAAAAAGGACAACGTAGGGGGGGCACCAACTCTTCCTTCCTCACCTTAATTCCAATGGAAAAAAAAACCCATGACAATAGACCGCTTCAGGCCTATCTCTCTTTGTAACACTTCTTACAAAATCCTATGAAAAATCCTGGCCACAAGAATGAAGAAAGTCATGGGAAGACTAATCTCAAATACACAACGAGGATTTGTTGCTGGGTGACAAATTCTAGACAACATCATTATTGTCCAGGAAGCAATCCACACCAGCATGGATCCCAAGCAACAAGGTATGGCTATAAAGCTCGATATGGATAATGCTTTTGATCGAGTAAATCACTTCTTTCTGCTAGAAATCATGTCAAAGTTTGTTTTTTCTATAAGGTTCACTAGATGGATTAAAGCTTGCATCAACAGTCCCTAGATTGCCCCACTGGTAAATGGTAGGCCAACTAAGTTCTTCCAAGCCTCTAGGGGCATTCAACAAGGATTCCCTCTATATCCATATCTCTATATCCTGGTTGCGGACTCTATGAGCAGAAAGCTGCAACAACAGCTAGACATTGGGGAACTCAGAGGTCTAAAAATTGCAAGGGGAGTCAGATCTGTAAATCATGCATAGTTTGCAGATGACACAATTCTACTTAGGAGTGCTTCCACGATCATAGCATAAAGGTTTAGGAAAGTTATCTCCACCTTCCTCAAAGCATCAGATGGTAAGATAAACACTGATAAGTCAAAAGCATATGGCTAGAACTGCCTTCTTGGAAACATGGAAAGGATATGAAGAATCCTTGGTTTCGAGGGAATCATAGATTGGAATTCTTTCATTTATCTGGGCATCCCCATATTCAAAGGAAAAAAAAAAAGCCAGATTGGCTCGGTTTGATAGACATAAAAAAAATCAACTCTTGGTGAACCAGATGGCTCAACCCAGCAGGAAAATTAGTGCTGATAAAATCCATCCTCTCTGCTTATCCCATATATGTCTGCTCAATTTTGTTTTCTCCTAACCAAATAGTACAAGAAATTAACAAAGAAATCCTAAAATTCCTCTGGTAAGGAGAAAAGGCCACTAGTGCAAAAAAAATTAACCTAGTTAGTTGGGAAATCGTGTGCAGTGTCAAGAATTGTGGAGGAGTAGGTGTAAGAGATCCACAAGCCATGAATCCAACGCTTGGTGTAAATTTTTTTATGGAGAATTATCTCTGGAGATAATACATGGTGGAAGCAGGCGTTGCATAAGAAATACATGGTCAATAGCAGAAGAAGATGCGTTGAGAGCATGATCATGGGAAGTGTTGGGTCTCTGGTTTAGGAGCTTTGCAAAAAATCAACATACCTCATCCACGAGAATTTGTACTGGGAAGCAGGAAATGGGAAAACATAAAAAATATGGCATGACAAGCTTGGAAACCATTCGCTGGAAAATTACTGTCAGGAACTAAACGATTTGAAGACATGGCTTGAGGTCAGTGCCATCACCACTCTTCACGACTTGTCTGATTGGGCAAGCAATGGGAGATGGATTGAGTGGAAGAGGCTGGAGATCCCAGCGCATCTGTAGGTGGACTACACAACTCTCCTCACGCTACTGCATAGACACGCACTAGTTCACAAAACCATGAAGGATAAATGCGCCTAGGGGAAGAACGACCTGTACTTGGTGAAGGAAGGATACCAAATGGTATACAAGAGTAAACATAGGTATTTAAATAACAACAAATGGAATAAGATCTGGTGCAACGAAGGCCTTCCAAAGGTCAATGTACTTTTCTGGATTCTTGCTCACCGCAAGACTCTAATAGCTGATAATTTGAGGAAGAGAGGGATCGTAGGGCCAATTTGCTGCATCCTGTACAAAGAGGCGGAGGAAAACTTGGAGCATTGGTTCACATAATGTAAATTCACACAGGAAGTTTGGAGTAATGCGCTCAAAGAATAAAAAATGAATATTACAATGCCAACCAACTGGAATGATCTATTCTTCAGTTGGAAGGACTACTATCAAGGCTCCTTCAACCAAAACCCAAACTTTGCTAGATCATGGAAAGATCTTCCAAGTTTTATTTGTTGGAAAATTTGGACCGTTAGAAATAAGGAAATATTTGAGAGAGTAAACACAAGCACTAATAAAGTCTCTGGCTCGACAAAAGCTCTTTGGGTGGACTCTTTATCCACGAGAGGAATGAAAAGCATAAACAAGGAACCTTTGACTATTGAAGAAAGAGCATGGATCGTAGACCTTCTTGCGCATCCTTCATCTATTTTTTGGTCAATTCCCACAAAGATGCCGAATCTTTCAAGCTGTCAGATAAGGATGAGTAATGGATATTTTCAAAATTGGTGGGCTAAGATAGGAATCGGTTCTTTGTTTTTTTACGGTGCCTCGAAAGGCAATCCTGGGCTAGCAGGCACAGGTGGAGTAATCTATGACCCCATGGGGAACAAACAAAAAGAATATGCCTGGGGCATCGGGAGAGCAACGAATAATGGGGCAGAATGGCTTGCTTTAATCCTTGAAAATATTTGATTCCTTACCCAGTTTGGTTTATAAAATGTACTTCTGCATATACTTCTTCAACAGTTTGTAAGGAGGTATAGCTTCCACTATTTAAGCATTTTTTATGATAGTTACAAGCTAGGAAAGGAGGAACACAAAGTTATGGATGTTGTCCCATTTTGGGAGCATTCATATATGTTTGTTGTAACCTCTTTTTTTATATATAATAAAAGAAATCCTCAACCGTTTCTGTTAAAAAAAAATCTCTTATATTAGCTACAATTATAATTACAATTTGTGCTCATTTTTAATTATACTTGAAAGTTACATTATTGGCTATAATTACAACTTACAAACATTATTATAATTTCACAACTACAAATTACAATTAAAATTACAATAAGAAATTATGAATTAGTTTCACAAATTACAAACTAGAAATTGGACTGTTGGAATATAATCCGTTAGGATTATACGTTATTGTAAATATTAGGAATATGAAGAGACTCTCGGATGTGTGATCCCAAGAGTCATCTTAGATGTATAAATAAAGACATTCTATGGAGAAATAATATGAATTCGGGAGTTATTTCACCTGACAGTGGTATCAGAGCAATTCATAACTCCTGCATGTATAGTCTGCATTTTGCTGCTATCTGCACCCTGGGCTTTCCTCAGTCTGCAGATTGCATGCGCTACCTGCTCTATCGTTCATGAGTGATGCCTTGATCTCGTTCTCTGCCTTGATCAAATAGCTCATTTCATCGACTAAACCCTAATTTTTGTCCATGCATTTCCTCTGCGTGTTGTACCTGCTATTTTTTGTGGGATTCAAACCTTGCGATTGCATCTTACTTAAGAAAAACATAGCCTGACTTGCATCCCCAGCCTTGCTACATGCATATATTAAATCATTAAATAATTTTCCATCAAGCTCAAACCCATCACTCTTCATATCTTCGTATAAATTAATAACAACACAGCTATCTACGTTTTCTCTGGTTAGAGCCTGAATTACAAGACTGTAGTTAACAATATCAGAATGCAGGCCTTCCTGCTTCATTCTAGAGAGTAAATTGAGAGCCTTTTCGTATTCATCGTTATGAGCACAGGCACCAATAAGCGCATTGTAAGTTAAGGCTCCCAGTGACTTGCCTTGCTCTTTCAGCTCGTCCGCTAGCAAGAACGCCTCGTACAGTCTACCCGCTTTGCTGATTCCGTGAATTAGGATGGAGTACATGAGCTCGTAAGAGTAACAGAGCTTGTGTTTTCGAACCCAATTCAGGACTTTGGTGGCTGCCACGTAATTGCTAGAATTGCAGAGGCGCTTCATGAATGAATGCCACAGAGCCGCTGGCACTGTTCCATATTTCGCCACCAGCTCAAGATCTTGGAAGAGACATGCCTTTTCTCAAGCTACATGAAGCTTGAAGAAGTTGTGAAAACTCAGTGCGTGGAGGTAACAATATTGCTACTCTAATTGTTTGTGACCATTGGGCTACACAAAACCTATTTTTTGACCTAAGTCTGTGCATTAGAGATTAAGTGGGAATTCGACAAATATTTGCATGTATTTTGAAGAGTGTTGCAGTGTTGACAAGAAGGTTGCGTTCTAATCTCTTGAAGATAGCCTGCTTTTCTTTGACCTGCTCCTTTGCATTGGTGAGAGATTGTTTTCTACTAGTTTGAAAGCCATTGAAAGCATATTTAAAGTTGGTATTGTAGGCTTGAGAGGATTAAGTTTGTATTTCAAAGTTTGTATGACAATAGCAGAGACATTGACATTGTTGTAAAGCTTGAGAAAGGTGGCAGAGACTTAGACCTCCACCTTTACTCTTTCTTATTTTCCCCCTATTGTATTGTTGCACATTGTATTGTAGCTTTCTCTGGTGTCCATCCCAAAGGAGAAAGCAGCATGAGAGGTAGAGGAGGCAGAAACAACTCCAGCAAAAGATCAGATTTGAAGTGCAAGCATTGTGGAAAGATTGGACACGCAGCAGATCAATGTTGGGCTTCGTGGGACTCCATCAAAGACAAACATAACCAGAAGAAAGATGACAATAAGAACCAAGATGCTAGTAAATCTTCAGATTCTGCTCATTGTATTGTTGCACATTGTAATCTTGGTATTAATGAAATGACTTCACTTTCATCTTACACAGATTGTTGGCTACTTGATACTGGTGCAACATCACACATGACTTTTAGAAAAGACTGTTTTGAAGAACTTAATGAAACAATAAATGTCATAGTTTACTTTGCAGATAAGTCAAGTCTTAAACCAAAGGGAATGGGCACCATTCGGCTGAAGATGCCTGGATTCCCCGATTTCTTGTTGAAGAATGTTCTTTATCTTCCAGAGTTGCAGAGAAGCTTGCTGCAGATTCGACAGCAAGGCCATTCCATCCACATGTTTGATGGAATCGTAGAAATAAGAAAGTCCTCTGACAACCAAGACATCATGACTGGATACGAAGATGGGAAGCTGTTGA
>LPNX010180793.1:375213-469289 GCA_001517045.1 Pseudotsuga menziesii | reverse complement strand
ACTCAGACTCATATTTTGATGGCGATAAGGAGACAGGAGTATCAACTTCTGGATACACTATGAGTCTTGGATCAGCAGCTATCTCATGGAGATCACGCAAACAGTCAGTTGCAGCAGATTCAACAACAGAAGCAGAATATGTGGCTACAGCTGAAGCAACGAAAGAAATAGTATGGCTCAGGAAGATACTTGAAGATTTGCAAGAAAAACAAGAGAACTCCACTCCATTATTGATCGACAATACTTCTGCAATCAAGCTGGCTAAGAATCCTAGATTCCATGATCGAACCAAACACATCAACACAAAGTATCATTTGATTTGACATCATGTAGAGGCCAAGACAGTCCATCTTCGACATTGTTCCACAAATGATCAAGTTGCAGACATCTTCACCAAAGCGCTTGGACGAGAAAAGTTTGAAAGATTCAGAAACATGCTCGGACTTACTAACACCCCTTCAGATTAAGGGGGGGATTGTTGGAATATAATCCGTCGGGATTATACGTTATTGTAAATATTAGGAATATGAAGAGACTCTCGGATGTGTGATCCCAAGAGCCATCTTAGATGTATAAATAAAGGCATTCTATGGAGAAATAATATGAATTCGGGAGTTATTTCACCTAACATGGACAATTACAACTACAAAATTACAATTGCAATTTGCCATTAGAGTTGCAATCATAATTTGTAAATTACAATTACAAATTTCCAATTATGTTTACAAATTACAATTAAAATTTACAAACTTGCAAATTTACAAACTACAAGTGCACAGTCATGCACAATATTCTTACGAGTATAATTTTGCAATAGCAAGATACATAGTGCAATAATAAATGGAAATACCAAGTTCATAGTGCTTTTGGTGAGAAAGATAAACTAATATATAAATATAATTAAAGTTTTTTTATTACATTATTAAATGTGGGCCATGTGAACTATAAATTATGTTCTTTCCGCACCTTCTATTTATCACAAATTTTACAAATTCAATCATCTCGATCTATTGATTTTGGTTAGATTATTGAGTATTTTGTTTATGTCGATGAGTATGATTCATGTATGCGATGCATTTTATTTATTTATTTGTGTATTTGTGCCAATATCTTTATATTAGTTATAATTATTTATTTGTGTATTTGTGCCGGAAATTAAGATTTTTCTTTCTTTTTTAACTTAAAAATAACGTAACATGTTGTAAGAAATCAAAGTTATAGAGCTCTGATCCATAAGGACAGAGACCTTTTGTTAAGATTACTTAATACATAATCCCTTACCATGGTCGTATTTACCAAAAATACAAGGTATACTATAAATTGAAATAAGTAACGTACACCATTAATGCTAAGGTCATGGAATTCATTCGTTCCTTCTAAGTATGGGACGAAGTTGGAAATTAAACTCACACCACTCCAATCTTCACAAGAAGACTGGTATAAGACTTAATAAGTGAAAATAATTTATAGGATCCAACCACACAGGTTAGGGATACATATATGTTGGTAAAACCGTATTTACTAGTTGGCCGCTCTGGCTTTCAGGGGACACCCCTGCTACAAAGATATAAAAGTATAAACTTTGAGATATACTTTAGTCTTCAATGGCGGCAGAGCAAAATCGCGGTTCCGTGACTGCGGGTCTGGATTCTGTAACTCAAATGGTGAGTCCGTAACCCGTGACTGTGAGCACGAAGTCAAATAGCTTTGATTAATAGTTGTAATATTCAGTATTTTTTTTGAAGCACCTCATAATTTAATTTACGAAAAAATTATCCTCTGGTCTGATTTATTTGGCAAAATCATTTTAATTTGTTTAGCCGCAACTTATCAGGCAGTGTGGAACTTCCCTAAATTAAATTTACTTCAAGCATCAAGGTAGCAGATGAATACGAGGGGTTGGGGTCGGTGATCAAATTTGAAGGGTGGGTCTTAATTTCAGGAAGGGCATTTATTGTTGGAGCCCTTCATCTTTGAAGGCAATATAAATACTTGTATTTCAATTCACAAGTATAAATTAACTAAACCCTTTCACTAAAATGATGCAAAAAAAAAATATTGTTTTTTCAATTTTTTAACAATGAAGCACCTCTCAATATTGACATGAAATATATTTTTAATAAAACTTATTTTGAACACCTTAAGTTGTCATATGTGTATCATTAATTTTACAGTTCAGTAACATAACAACTATTCTAATTTTATTTTTTTCCATTGGAGCACACTTCATTGTACAAAAAAACTAATTGAGAGATGTAAGAGTGATAAGGATTGGGCACCTAAGAAAAAATAATACATACCAAGCAAGTTAGCAAAGCTAGCACAATTGGGGTCAGGGCATCAAATTTTTGTGTTAAACACTTGTCTTGAAAGCATACATGTATGGGATGGAGGGGCAATGGAATCAAGCCTAAGTCAATTGAATCCTTGCATCTCACTACATGTCTAAGTCTCAACAATCCACCTTTTAAATTGAACCAAAATACCAAAAGAAGTTTATTAATGGCTAAATTTGAGAAAGTTCTAGGTGTGAGCAATTAAGGGCTTGGGGCTCTAAAATTTGTTGTGTACCAGTCCGGGATTCAGTGAATCCACAGTCACAGATAGGAATTAAAGTTATTTAATGCAAACAATTAATGTGTATACCTCTATGGCGAAACTGTTTTCTATGCTGATGCAAACCACTACCCTCTTTATTGTCTTGCCAAAAGGCATGATAATGAGGAAGAAGACTTAAAATTATGGAATTCACCTTCAAAGAATGCCTTCAAATCACATTGGTAAGGAGAGATAAGAAGATCACAACAATCCAACGTGTGGAATCTCAGTTGATAGTGTTAATTAAAGACTTATATGGTAAATTTAATATAAGACTTCCTTATAGTTGTCTCTTACTCTTTGCATCTTGACACATTTAATATTTTATGGTAAATTTAGTTGTCTATATGGTAAATTTAATATAAGACTTACTTATAGTTGTCTCTTACTCTTTGCATCTTGACACATTTAANCGTATTATAAGGTGAGGATGTGCATGCATAATAATCCTTAGTTATGACTATGAGATGAGGATTTAAAGGGAAGAGGATGTAAAGACAAGTAATTTTTATATCTATTTTGGTGGCGCTGAGGACAAATGTTGTGAGAAACCACAAATGTTTGGAAGGACGGAGGGAGATTACATCACGATCATGGCACCCATCAAATTGAAGACTATTCTTGAGCCAACAATTGTTTTATTTATTTATTTATATTAATAATCATTGTTTCTCCATATCCTGTGCCCAATGACACCTCTCTATAGCAATGCATAAATCAACCTATGCACAGTTTGTGATCCTAGCTACATGCCATTATTTGTATTTGCATGACGTCGAGTGTTGCTTATAGCTGTTGTGAGTCCACGATATTTATGTAAGAAATGAAGTCTTGTACAGGAGGACTCATCAAACCGGCCTTTTGAATTTCATTTTGACGAAAAAAAGAGTGGACATTCGTAGCGAGGTTCACATAGTTAGTAGGCACAAAGTTTTGAGCTCGTTTCGGGCCTAGTAGTAGACTAGCAGTTGTTCTTTTTTGTTATAGCCGTAGTTGTTGACACATTGTCATCAATGATTATTGGTCATCTTGCACAGCTAAGCAGTGTGCATCACATGAGTGAGTGATTATAATTTATCATATTTCCAATATTTTGAATGATGAGTTGAACTTTATAGCATAGGAATTTCAACATCTTGAGAAATTTATATGGATGCATAATTCCAAATGTTTCCCTTCTTTTGAAATGTTGATATAAACTATGCCCTTCTTAATTGGAAGGGCAAAATTCAGATTTTAAATTTTTTTGAAGGGCAATTTTAACTTTACACTTCTGGGAAGGGCTAGAACCCTTTGGAAGGGCTGGGAAGGGTTCAATTTCGAACGCTGGTTGGGGTACATGGGGTACGGTTATGTTGTACCTGGTATGGAGCCCCAGAAAGTAGGCTGCAGTGGTATAGCTCTGGATGTACTCTATATGTCTGTTATTCTTGTGTTTCCGTACATTACATAAAGGGAATATAAAGTGAAACCATGATTAGCATTTTAGGATGCAGAGCATAAAAACAATGATCTTGAAATAGTGAATGAATCATTGAGTAATTGAGTTTCAATTTCTGTCAGCGTATATTCAGGTTTATGGCAATGAGACATTATAATTGTTTGCTATTTTGGCATATGGGTCACCTTGTAAAGCCTCAACAACATATGTGCACAATCTTGCTTGTGAAGTTTGTCTTGACTATTGCATTTCTATAAACAGTTGTTTTTGTACATAAACGGAGATGATAATCTCCCTTCGAAGTCCACAGTTAAGTAATTGTGATTTCTCTGTGTTTACTCGCAGACATTTTGTAGGGGTTTTCCTTTTCTTAAATATCTCTACAATGTTGTTAAATATATCCTCTACCATAAGATTTCATTAGGGATTTCGTTCAATTTTTTAGCGATTTCACTTGTAGATATTCAAGGGTAATACCTAAATTACAGTTAATGTTATTAATTATTATTTTTGACAAGAGTGGGTATAATTTGTTTTAAAAGGCCAGTGGTGTAACCACTGAAGAAAAAACTACAAAATTCATCACTGCCATTAGAAGACAGCAGCCAGAGACCTTAAAACTTAACTTACTACTACCCTTACACAGAAGTCTGCCACCCAACCAACTAAAAAGCTTCATTTACACAGATATAAAGTTTGAGACAGAATAAACTAACTACTACCCATACTTCGCTAGATTCTTTCCATACATAGCTATAACAGAAATTACAAAATGCAAAAACCTCCCAGAGGAGTACAGGGTTACTTTCGTCGACCGCCATGCTGAGCTGATGGACCTGGAATTGCAGAATTTTCCATTTTTGCCACCTTGAGCTCCAGCTTATCGAACCTGACTTCCAACTTGGCAAGCAATTCTGTCATTGCTTGCTCTGTCTGAGAAATGGAATGAGCGAATTCTTCCTGGAGCTGAGACATATCATGATCAACAATTTCCAAACGCCTCCCTCTTTCGATGTCCAGCTGATCCAGAAAGCGATTCTGCCTCTTAATCTTCTTTTTAATTTTCCTTAGTTCGGCCTCAATGGACAGGACAGGGTCAGAGGAAGTCGTGGATTCAGAGGAGGCTTTCATTGAGACAAAGGCAGTCTGGAACCAAATGATCTCTACCTCACTTCTTCTTTGCTTTCTGAGAGCTAAACAGAATTGGAGAATGCAGACATTGTTGAGGTTCATATCACCTCCTAATAACTCTCCCTTGAGGCCCAAGATTGCGGGATAATCTCTCACCCAGTTCCCATGCTGAAGAGAGGATAGCAAAGGACACATGATTAGGATTGAGTTGCATGTAAACTCGCTCATCAATTTAAGAGGAGACGTATGAATGGTATGGCTTGTCCTTCGTATGTCTAGTTTACCGGTCGCATGCAGCAACCCATGCGCTCCAGTGAGGAGGAATTTGCAAAGATACGCCACGAGCCGGAGATGGGAAAGGTCGACCCCACGTGGAAGGGGGAGGAGATAAGCCCTTTGGTCCTTTAGCCATGGTCTTATGGAATTTGGCAGTAGGAGCTAATTCCATTAAGCGCTAGAGCTCCTTTACTCAGGGCAGAAGCGACATTTGCCGCCTGGTCTGCTTTGTTGTTTAGACCTCTTAGAACGTGAAAATATTCGATCCTCCTGAAGCAATTAGCAAGACTTTGATTTTTTTTGATCAACTGTCGAATCTGCATCTGAGAGGGAAGGGAATTGGAAGTTAAAGCTTGAATGATTAATCTTGAATCCCCGACCACGGTGATTTCCTCGATTTCTTGGATTCTAGCTTGGCGGAGACCTTGCCAGAGGGCAAGGGCTTCAACAACATTATTTGTTTCCTCTCCCAGGCCCCAAGAGTAGACTTGAACTCCATCAGGGTTGATGAGAACACATCCCCCCCTGCCGCCCCTGTTAATGTTATTAATTATTACTATGTAGGGTTGTATCTATTAGCATAGTCACATTTCTTAGGTATTGTGCATATGGCATTCTTCTTGACTGCATATCATTCATTCTTATATCTTTACATTTATTAGTTATTATTACTGTCCTTTGGACAATATGGGCTTGTCTGTTTTCTTTTGAATTCCTATAGCATCCTGTGACATCAAGCGAGGAAGGTGTTCCAACAATAATTTCAAATATGCTTAGAATAAAAAAACTTTCCTTAGTTGTAGTAGCTGCGTGAGGCATCCTCACCAAGTCGACCCTAGAAGAAACATGAAGATGACAATTAATACGCCACCAAGAGAGAAGTCGGCCCAAACAAAAGAAGACAAGTCGGCCCCGCTTGAAAAGGGAAAATGTCAACTTGATATAGTATAAATAGAAGGCGCTCTCCTCATTTCTCACCAAGCAAGTTTGCTCCAACTAAGAGACAAGTTTGCTACTGCAACAAGAGAAGACTTTTTGGGTTCCGCTACTATTGAAGGAGTTTATATTTTATTCTTGGGGTTTATCTTTTTGCTATTTGTGATTACTATGTAGCTGGATGTACACTGCTCTTTGAACTGATTATCTCTTTAAGAAGGTTGTTGGGTTTTCTCCCTTTGTGGTTTCCGAGATCAAATCCTTGTGTCTATTGTTTTAGTGCTATGTTATTCTTCTAGTGACCCTATTTATTGTGATGCAATTGAAATTATACTGCTATCTTTAAAAACTAACATGGTATCAGAGCAATGCTAAAAGAAGCCATTGCTGGAAACTAGGGCTCCATACTTCGGATTGTTGCAACTTTAGTTTAATCTTGAAAAGAGCATACTGGAATTTGCCCTAGGAGGGCATCCCTTTTTGTGGAGGCAAAATCTAGATTGGTGAACTTGATCTAGGGTTTCTTGATTCGAGCCCTTTTGTCACTGATTTGACTTGATCTTAACATTCTCCAACTCGCCCTGGTAGGGCGCATTTTCCCTTGGAATCAGATTTGCAAGAATCCAAACTTCATTTTTGTCCTAGCTCCTGCTAGGGTTTCTGATCAATTTTCAGTTTGCAGTCAAGATGATTGGTATGAAGGTTGAAGATAGAAGGTTCGAGAAGAAGAAGACGACTAGGAAGTTGTTTGGAGTCCTGAAAAAGTGTTTGAAAATAACAATATCAATCGAGCTCTTGCCTTAACTAACCAATATCAAGATGACAAGGTCAGATTTAGTTGCTTCCTACTTCATGAAGATTTATGAGCTAAGAGATCAATTGAGCAACATTGGAGAATTGATTGAAGGAGAACTTGTCATGATGACTCTTAATGGTCTCCCCCCTTCTTGGGAACCTTTCATTCAGAGTTTTAGTGGGCGATCCAAATTGCCCAAGTTTGATCAATTATGGGAAAGATTGTACACAAAAAGAGATTAGACGTGTAACTATCGGCAAATTACATGGCACTCAACATGAACAAAGCCAAGCCTTTACAGCTCATGCCAAGAAAAGAAAAGGTAAGGGAAGAAAGTTTCATGGCAGGAAAGACAAAAGTGGAAGATCAAACCCTATTCTAGAACAAAAGAAGAAGAAGGATCTTTCACATATTTAGTACTTCAAATGTTAGAAGTACGGTCACTATGCCAAACAGTGTCATGGATCAAAGAAGAGAAAACACCAAGCCTCAACTGTTGATATTGATGAAGACACTTCTCACAAGAAGTCAAGGAATGATGATCACATAGAGTTATTCTTCATCTTCGCTCTCTTAGGTACAATTCCTACCACTAGTGATACTTGGTTGATAGATAGTGGTGCATCTAGACATATGACAAGTTATAAAGAGAACCTTAGATGTGGTAGACAAAGAATCCCATCTTCGAGTGGTACTTTGGGATGATGCTAGATATACTGTGAAGGGATCTAGGGATACCTCCATCCAGTTGGAGTCTAGTGATACTCTACATTTGAGTGATGTGTTGTATGTAACTGCGATAAAAAGGGACCTTGTCTCCATATCAGGCTTGGAGGACAAAGGTTATAAAGTTTCCTTCTCTGATGGGAAGGTTTTTGCATGGCATAAGAACTCTAGCATAGATTCAGCTTGTATGATTGGTGTGCGAGAGGAGAGCTTATACATGTCGACTACACAACCGGTTTAGGCACTGGGACATGATTCTACCAGTTTGGGTGAGTTGTGTTACATGAGACTTTCTCATCTGCACTACAGAGCTCTTCCATCATTGAGGATGATGGTGACAGGACTTCCGGTACTTCATGTAGACCGTGATGGTATTTGTAGAGGATGTGCACTTGGCAAGTGGTCGAAGGGATCTTTTTCAAACAGTGATAGTAGGTCTAAGGGGATCTTGGATCTAGTTCATTTAGACTTGTGTGGACCCATGACAGTCACCTCATTGAGTGGATACTACTATTATGTGATCTTTATTGATGATTATTCTCGAAAGGCTTGGATTTATTTCCTCAAGTCTAAGGAATCCGAACAAGTGCTCTCTAGATTCAAGGAATTCAAGGCACAAGTTGAGAACCAGTCGAGAAAGCAATCAAGGTCTTGAGATGAGATAATGGAGGAGAATACACCTTTACACACTTCAATGATTTCTGCAAGGAAGTAGGAATTAAGAGGGAGTACATAGTTCCTTACTACCCTTAGCAAAATGGGGTTGCAAAAAGAAAGAACATAACGATTATCGAGGCATCCAAAGCTATGATTCATGATCGGGGTCTGCCAATGTTCTTGTGGCCAGAGGCTTCTAGTACCGCAATATATGTGCAGAACAAGAATCCTCATAAGATCTCGAGGAGCATGACTCCGAAAGAGGCCTTGTGAAACCAGAAGTTGGCCACTTATGTATCTTTGGTTGTCTGGTATATATACATGTGCCCAAAGAGAAGAGGACAAAGCTAGAACCTTAAGGAAGAGAGGGTACATTTGTGGGATACAGTGAGCCTTCAAAGGCTTACAAGATTTACATCCTAGGATCGAGACAGATTGAGGTCAACAGGGATGTGTCCTTCGAAGAGGAGGTGGCTTTCAGAAAAGCTAGAGGATCTAATATGGAGATTGATGATGAGGATTTGGTGGCTCCAAAGGAAATGGTATCATCTCCCCCTCCAGCACTTCAAAGGGAGCCAACTGAGACAATTGAGCTGGTTGATCCCATTGACCCAGTAAAGCGAGTTGATGTCCCTTGGGATGTTGCAGTGGGCCGAAAGAGGCTTGCATGGGCACGACAAACATTGCAAGATGCAAAGGGTCATGAAGCACCCCGTGGAACTTTCCAAGAAAGTAAGAGACCTTAGAGATTTTCGAGTTATGTAGCCTTGATGAGCCACATCATTGACTTAGAGCCCTCCAGCTATGAGGAGGCTTCCAACCAGCAGGTATGGAAGGATGCCATGATGGAAGACTATCAATCCATCATGAAGAATAATGTGTGGGAAGTTATGACGATACCTGAGGGGAAGTCAGTAGTAACTTCCAAGTGGATTTTCAAAATCAAGCATGGAGAAGATGGCAGCGTTGAAAAACACAAGGCTAGATTTGTGGCTAGAGGATTCTCTTAGAAAGAAGGAGTTGATTATGATGAGACATTTGCTCCGGTTGCTCGATACACTTTCATCAGGATGATTATTGCTATTGCTTCAACTATGGGATGGAAGTTGCATCAGATGGATGTTAAAACTGCCTTCCTCAACGGTGTGATCGAGGAAGAGGTATATATTGAACGACCAGAGGGTTTTGTGATCCATGGGAAGGAGTCCCATGTATGCAGGCTGAAGAAGGCCTTATATGGACTCAAGCAAGCACCATGTGCTTAGTATGCCCGGATTGATGGATACTTGGTGAGCTTGGGATTCATTAAGAGTGATGTAGATCCCAACCTTTGCTACAAGGTTGTGGATGGTGATCCATTGATTTTAGTATTCTATGTTGATTATCTGTTTCTCATTGGAGTCGAGAAACTCATTGAGTGGGGTAAGAGGAAGCTAGCCTCTGAACTCAAAATGAAGGATCTTGGATTGATGCAGTACTTCTTGGGACTAGAAGTGTGGCATAGGCATGATGAGATCTTCTTGAGTCAAGGGAAGTATACCATTGACATCGTGAGGAGATTTGGGATGATGGGCCGTAAATCCATGGCCATCCCCATGGATTCAAATCTGATGAACCTGAGAGACTCTGCTTTCGATTCAAATTTGATAGATCCCACCATGTATCGACAGTTGATCGGATCGTTGATGTATTTGGTTAACACTAGACCAGATATCTGCTTTGTAGTGGTTGCTCTCAGCGAGTTCATGTGTGAGCCGAGACAAATACATTGGGTTGTTGCAAAACATGTGTTGAGATACTTGCGTGGCACAATGGGATATTGCATGAGATATGCTTCTAGTGGGGGCATAAGTTTGCATGGATATTCCGATTCTGATTGGGCCAAGAGTGCTGTGGACAAGAAGAGCACCTCCGGGTGTTGTTTCAACTTGGGATCTGCCGTGATTTCCTGGTGTAGCAGGAAGCAAACCTCAGTAGCACTTAGTATTGCAGAGGTTGAGTATATTGTATTATGTGTTGTAGCTCGGGAAGCTGTGTGGCTTTGAAAACTCCTTGCTGGATTGTTTGATCAGGTTCTAGAGTCAACATTGATTCACTGTGACAACTAGAGTTGTGTGCAACTATCAATGAATCCAGTATTCCATGATAAGTCCAAGCATATTGAGATTCAATATCATTACATTCGTGATATGATGCGGAGATGTGTAGTCCAGCTACAGTATGTTTCAACTGATGACCAGACTGTTGGCATTCTTACCAAGCCTCTTCCTAGGACAAAGTTTGCATACTTTTGTGAAAGGTTTGGAGTAGTAGAGAATGTTTTCCACGCTGAGAGGGAAGGATGATTCTTTGATGCATTCTTCCGGACACTCTGTCATGGAGTAAGGAGATCTCTTGGACACCTTGTGACGGGGTGGAGAGGCCACTGCATTCTCTCGGACACTTTGTGACGGAGTGGGGAGATCTCTCAGACATCTTGTGAAGGGATGGAGAGACCAACACATGCTCTTGGACACTTTGTGACTGAGTGGGGAGATCTCTCAGACATCATGTGACGTGATGGAGAGATTTAGTGCATTCTCTTGGGCACTTTGTGACGGAGTGGGGAGATCTCTCGGACACCCTGTGATGGGATGGAGAGGCTTGTGCATACTAGTACATATTACATGTGGACTCCTCGATGGACTGGGTTGAGTTGTTGACTCCTTGATGGATTGAGTTGAGTCGCTGCATGTAGGCTCCCCGATGGACTGGTTTGAGCTGGTGCATGTTGTTATATGCAGGCTCTCTGATGGATTGGATTGAGTTGGTGCATGTTGACTGCTCGATGGACTGGGTTTAGTTGTTGACACTTCTCGATGGACTGAGATTGTGTTGGAAGACCTTCCTTATGATATAGAGTTGTTCGATACAGTTGTGATGTACAAATTATATCCAAATGTGTTCCAGTATGATGATGCCTTCCTAGCTAAAAGGGACTGTTGATGTAGTAGCTGCGTGGGGCATCCTCACCAGGTCGGCCCTAGAAGAAACACGGAGATGACAATTAATATGCCACCAAAAGAGAAGTTGGCCTAGGCAAAAGAAGACAAGTCGGCCCCACTTGAAAAGTAAAAATTTCAACATGAGAAAGTATAAATAGAAGGCGCCCTCCTCATTTCTCAGAAAGCAAGTTCGCTCCAAGCAAGAGACAAGTTCGCTACTGCAGCAAGAGAAGACTTCTTGGGATTCGCTACTATTGAAGGAGTTTATCTTTTATTCTTGGGGTTTATCTTTTTGCTATTTGTGATTACTATTTAACTGGATGTACACTGCTCTTTGAACTGATTATCTCTATAAGAAGGTTGCTGGGTTTTCTCCCTTTATGGTTTCCCAGATCAAATCCTTGTGTCTATTGTTTCAGTGCTTGGTTATTCTTTTAGTGATCCTATTTATTGTGATGCAATTGAAATTATACTGCTATCTTTAAAAACTAACAGAGAGGTGCTGTCCTGAAAAATTCAAGGAATGGCCGCGGAGGTGGGTGCTGTCCCAAAATATTTAAGGAATGGATGGGTATGTTTTTGTGTATAGCTGGTTTGGCACCCTTGCAGGTAGGGTATACATATCCAGTGAACACTGCTTTAACCCTCACATAAAATTTCAATGAAATATTGTCTGGAATAAATAAAATCTGATTAGAGGCTTATCTTAATTTATCTACCTAAGTGATGTAGTCTTTACTTTGATTTATTGTTCTAACGCTAACTTGTTTTAATTAATCTGAAATATTATCTTGTGTAAAGTAGCTTTATGTTTTCGAATGCTGTTCATGGGGTTCTTTCAGGACTATACAATTTAGTCAAAATTGTCTAGAAAGGTATGTGTAACAGAAACTTGAAAGGATTCACTGGAAAGGTACTTCAAACGTTGTTTTAATCAATCTACCTGTGTGAAGCAGCCCTTATTGTGAAATGTTTATCTGATATCATGTTTAGGATTCATGTTGATTATGCTGGGTATCCATACCATTTTCTTGCACTGCATAGCTGCTTTTGACCCCTTCCAGATCCTCTCTTGTCTTCTAGCAGGTTGTGAGGTTATCCACTGTCAGAATCCACCCTTTGACCAAATGTATAGTTTGTATTTTGTAATGACAAATATTAAGGAATCAGAAGGTAAAACAGTTTATCCTGAAGCATACAATATACAAGTGATAAGGTTAACATAGCTGGCTCTGTGAATCGACTCTTTCTCTAGGTTGTGTGTAAAGTATACTGAAGTTTATGTTAACATGACCAGCTAGTGGAGCCATCCTTCAGTCAAACATACGAAGGATAATACTTGGAACATAATTAGCTGCATGAATCCTCTCTTAGTTAAGAGGGTACAATTTGTGTACTGCTGAATTTTAGATTAACATTATCTATGGCAGGATGGCAAGGTTTGACCATTCTTTGTAGAAGAAGTAGAACATATTCCTAACTAGATTTCAGACTCAAATTTTGTCCAGACAAACACATACATAAAGTTAGGCTATCGTTACTAGCTGCAGAATCCAGTCTTATATCATACTACAGCTTTTGGAGACTTCCTTGAGTCAGCAACTAAATAATTCATTTGTTACACTGACTTAAAAGTTTATTGCTTTGTTGGTTACTGAAATCTTTCTACATTGTGCAGATGTTTTTTTAATTAATCCTGTTTCTGGTCTATGGGCTATGTGTTTTGAATTTTTCATCTCTTTGCTTTGTCTCTCTTGTTTTTGTGCCATAGGAAATAAGAATGCGGCATAAGTTATGCTTTATGTTTAAATATGGGTGTTGACCTATTCTTCTTTCTTGAGTGTAGCAACAACAAGATGAACTGGGCCGCTTTCTTGATACTGTTGAAGATATTGGAGGAAGTGATGGAGAAGAAGAATTCATATTCTCTCGAAACTACTTCCTATCCAAAGAAGCTGGTGGACTTGGAAAGAAGTCTGGGAAGAAAATATCAGATATTGATTTGGTTGATGAGCAGGCAAGTATTCTGTCATTTGGACTTGTCCGTAGAGCAGCTTTAAACAAAAGCAACTACTAAGTTCAGTTTAAATCTCAAAACATTTACCAAATTCTTGCTTCTTTGCATGTGATTATCATGGGGAATACAATTTTATGTTTAATGAGGTATAGTAGCTAAGTGCCAATGTTTTGGCCTTATCCACATGTTCTTCCTACTTTTGTCATATAAGTGTTAAAAGTTAAAACCAACAGAAATTTTGATCAACAGTACTGCTTACTAAAGTTTAAAGTTGTCTTATGCACTTTTGATAGATCATAGGATCTTAATATGGTCCCAAGATGGATAAAGACGAGAAATTAGAAAACGGTTATCCTAAAGTGCCAAGGAGAAAGAGACAAGGAACTTGCTCATGAAAATACAACATGTTATCTTCTTTAATTTTGATCTTGTAGGTAACACCTGAAGATAAAATGTATATTTGCTTGAAAGAAGGGATGCACTTTTATGGGCAAAAGCCTCTCTTATACAAATGGCACCCTATGAAACCAATAAAGGAATATCTAGTGTAGTTACAAATTACAAGAATGGGAATTACATTCCACCAGATGTCAAACTCCACTGAAAAATAAAACCTACTAAAGGCATCAATATTCCTTAGAATTCCTACTCCTTGAAATTGACCAAGATATCTAGCCTGGAAAACTGCCCTACTAAGGCTCTCAGCCACTCGTAAAAATAAATAAGGGGACAAGGGGCATACCCCCCTTAATCCTCTTGAAGAGTGGAAGAAGGTAGAGGCTGACTCGTTGATGAGGACCAAGAAACTGGCTGTGCTGATTGATGGCTCATTATCCATTTGACCACTTCAAATGAGACACAACAGTTTGAGGAAGATACAGGAGACATGGTCATAGGCTTTGGAAAGATCAAGTTTGAGGACAAAAGCTGAGAGGGAAGACAACTTGATGGAATGAAGAGTCTCTTGGGTAGACCCAATGGCTTCTTGAATGTGCCTCGCTTCAAGAAAACCAAACTGTTCAGGCCCTATGGAGTTAGATAAAATGGGCTTGAGCCTCATATCAACAATTTTGGAAATAATCTTGTAGGCACAATTGCGTAGGGCGATTGGCCTATACTCATCAAAGGTAACAGGATGGTCCTTTTTGGGGATTAAAGATAAAAAAGTTGAGTTTGAGACCTCTTGGAACCTTACCATGAATTCTGACCTCCTCAACCATCCTGAGGTTATCATCTCCTACCAGATCAAAAAAAGATAGAAAAAACTCAATTGGCCATCCATCTGGCCCTGGGTGACTTTCTTTCTGAAAAAATGACATAGTTTTACTTTTCATAAGTTCTTCAATTGAGACTTCCTTAAATAGGTCTTCATTGTCAGCAACATCTACCACTTTAGGAAAGGTGGATATGACTTTATAAGATCCCCTATATTTTCATGATCTAGAACATTGAGTAAGGAGGCAAAGTGCCTTACCCCTAAGTCTGCCAAGTCATGAAAATTTACGGTATTCCCCACATTATCCTTCTTGTCCTGAATAGTATTGATACTTTTTCTATGGTTTTCAAATTTATGGAAGAATTTAGTGTTTTGGTCACCTGAGGAGAGCCAAGTGGCTCTCTTTTAATCCTCTGATCCTACTCTCTATCTAACAACAACATAGATTTACGAGTTTCTAAAACTTTTGTAGAGGAGGCAACCTCTGCAGTTATAATTCCTTCAGCATAAGATTTATAAAGATGAGCTAGGTCTTGGTTCAATGATGTGAGGGATCTGTCGCTTTTAATTAGGCGGTCTCTGGCCCAAGGAATGGCCCTTTCCTTCACCAATTTTAAAGATTTGGACAAATAGATATAGGCAGAATCCTCTAGATTTGAGTCTTCCAAGAATCATGAACCAATGATTTAAAGTCTTCCTCCTTTGCTCATGCAAGGTTATCTTTAAAAGGGGCACTAGGTTTGCAACTGCCACTACTCATCTCCAAAAGTACAGGAAAATGATTTGATACCCTAGAAGATTAGACCCAAGACCGAAAAGAGCTTAGAGACCCCAAAAGAGAACAGTGAATAAGAAATCTATCCAAACGTTTAGCAATACTAGCATCCCTTGTATAGTTGTTAACCCAATTGGGAGAGATCTCCAAAGGCTCAATATCTACGAAACCCTTAGCTTCAAACAGATCACTTAAAAACCTACAACTTTGTCTTGACTATCACACAGACCCCAAACCTCACCTCTCTTAAGAGTTATGTTTAGGTCTCCCCTACGAATAAGTTCCTCCTCCTTAATCTAGTCACAATCCAATAATGAGGACTAGAAAGCTTCTTTGCCCACATAAGGCCCATATATGTTCGGAAGCTGAAAGCATTTTCCAAGATCATGGCTAAGAACTTGAGTGCAAAGGCATTGATTAGAGATAGTGAATGGTTCCAGCCAGTAGCCAACCCACCTGAGATTCCAAAAGAGTCCAAAAACACAAAGTTCAACGATGGGAACAGTTTCCCTAGTATCTTCACAGCATTTTCCCCTGCAGACATGGTTTCTTGAGCAAAAAAAAAATCAGGTTTGAGGTATCTAAAAGTCTTTTAAGGGCCACTTTTTTGGCTGGGCCCTCCTGTTAGTTTTCAGATCCATAGCCGATTCCTAGCCTCGGACAATTTACTGTTATTACCAATTAAGAACACACTGAATCTAACAATTACGCAGTGGAATTAAACACATGAAATCACGTTCACATTTGACACTCAGATTTACCTTGGAAAACCCGAACTAGGGAAAAACTAACCCATTTTTGGATAATGGCCCATTGAGGAAAACACAATGACAGAATGCTAGCCTTTAAACCTCAAGATTAGTCCGCTGCTAACCCTTGACTGCCACTTGCTCCGTTCCTTTGACCTCTACCCCCTGTACCTGCACACTTGGCTGAAAATCCGTCTTCAACCAATCGATAAGATCTCCCTCTCTCACTTTGTATGGCTGATGTGTCTATCCTCCTTGTAAGAACCCAAAATTACTATTAAATTAATTATAAATAAAAATATTGGAAAAAAGCTAATTTAAATATCAAAATAAATAAATATTTAATAAAACAAACCAAAATTAGTATTTAACTAATTCTAATAAACATGGGAAAAGTAAGTAATAAGTGTATTGCATATTAAAATAATAATAAATTATAAAATTTGAAGAATTGTCATTAAAAATTATTTGAAAATAAATGGATCAATTACTAAAGACAAGAAGAAAAACCTTTAAAGAGGAGGATTGGAGGAAGGAGGGGAGGGATTCTTAGCTGAGAGGAAGTTAGGTCTGATTATGGTTATGGAAGGAAAGATAACACATTGGCTATGGTTTATTGGTTGGGGGCTTAGGGTCTTTCAGTATCTAACTGAGGGGAGACACTGAAAGGTTGGTTGGGTGGAGAGTCGTCCCCCACATGTGGTTTTCCTCATCACTTATGGAGATCAAGAGGTACATTCTTTCCATCACTCATCTGATTTTTGTATGTCTTTTCCTTAGATTAATATTATGATATCATGTTTATTATTTTAGATCTACAAATTTGTCATGATAAAGAAGTCGATCTTTAGTTAATTGTATGAAATATTTGTTTCTTAATGATTATGTGTTTAAGGCCTAGTGGGGCCTTACATTTGGTATCAGAGCCATAGGTTACTAATCCTAGGACCAATGAGCCTTTCCAAATTTAACCAAGATCTAGTAGATCTGGTATATTTATTGTAGATCTAGTAAGGTTATAATAGATTTATTAGGTTTATATTACCTCTATATTAGATCTAGTTTTAAGATGGAGTGAAGAGTATTCTTTAATTATAGATCAAGAGTAAAATTGGGTATAAATTTTAACATTTAGATAAAAATTTTTAGATTTAAAAAGTAGATCTACTATGAAAATTAAAATATTATTTTAGATCTAAGGTTGCAGCTGGTCTAAAAATGTGGAAAGGAAGATCACACAATTTGATCTAAAGATCACATCTTGTGACCATCTTTGGAGTGATTAAAGGGTATTATGCTTCTAATATTTTATATGATTTTGAATATCTCTCTATTAAGGGAATATGCATACACGAAAGTACATTTGTTGCAGGTTCTAGAGGCAACTAGAGGGCTACATAAAGGTCCATTGACGAATCTTTAGATGTTGTTGTTCCTTGGCCGAATTTATTGCTGTAATTAAAACTAAAGCCACTTTGAGGTTGGTGTCTATTTGCTTAGCTATGATTTTACTGGGAGATTGGGGCATTCCGTTATTCAGTTAGGACACCTAAAACTGCCTATGGGTTCTCTATCTGTGCTACAGATTAATGGATCGAGAACAAAGAATTTGAATTTTTTGATGTGTTTGGTTCTTCTCAGAGCAACCTTTGCCTACCTGGTCAAGGGAATGCTTAAAGGAAATGGGTAGCCCTAGGTTTTTTGAAGTGATGATACTGAGGTAATTTATAATTGATCTCATACGCTGGTCATTCATGAGAGGTCGCAGTTTCTTCGTCTTTCTTACATCTGCCAGTGAAGCCAATTAGGTCTGCTACTAAAGCCAAGACGTCAATCCTCCCTGTCAAAATAAAATAATACTCTCAAAAAAATTGACGGTGCTTGAATGGAAAATAAAGAAGAAACCCTAAAAATATGCGAGAGAAACTGAGAAAAGCATTGTAAGACAGCAAGGACCTAGTAAACGATTAAGGTTCATATCCAGGTGCAACCCCAGGCCCGGTTATTATATATTTTTAGAGACCTAACCAAATTATCGAGTCTCATGAGCATCACCTGTAGAGACATAGGAGACATCCTCTATAGATCTTTAGATTTCCTATACATTTGTGATTTTGGGCTCCAGCTGACGATTGCTTTGTATCCACGGGTAAGATTAGGTCACCTGGGTAAATCCGTGCTACTGATATTTCCACCCTGCTTTCCATGGGATCCAGAACTTTAAGTTTTAAAACCTAATCCTAAAGAATTATAAGAAAAGTGTTGTGGGATCTCCATTTTGGTGATCGCATCTGAGCCATGTACCTGTGGTTGTTTGTTTTTTCCTTAAATCAATGTGGGTCGCTTGGAAATTACGTTTTCACATTTAGATTATCTCCTCCACGCGTAAAGGTGGGTTGCCTTTACCATTGTCAAGACCTATACACAGTATCCAGTGTACATACTATATATATATATATATCTACAATTCTGTATATGTTTTTGTTTGAAGAGGGAGGCCTTGATGGATGGCAGAAATTTCTTAACAGCTTCTGTCAAATATGTGTAGAGGGACTGGCAAAGGGATATTGCAGTGTTGTCATTTGTAAACAGAAACTAAACCAATCACAGGAGTTAGCATATACAATTCAAGTCTAGTCAATGGTATTGGAGGCGTTTGTTGGTGAACAATTATAATTCTTTATGAAGTGGTTCATTGACACTATTGTGCCGGCTCGTCAAGGATGACACCAAATCTGGGGACTTTTTNCTAGTCAATGGTATTGGAGGCGTTTGTTGGTGAACAATTATAATTCTTTATGAAGTGGTTCATTGACACTATTGTGCCGGCTCGTCAAGGATGACACCAAATCTGGGGGCTTTTTGTCCTTTCGTGATGACTGGAGATTAGAAGTTGTTTCTCTAGGTCACTTTGTCGAAATCTGGAATTTGGTTGACCAATTTAGCAAATATTGAATCTATCCAAGAGCAGTCGAGATTACACTGATTCGCCTTTAAAATCTATTTCTTGGAATTAGAGTTGTGTTGCTGGCGACTTGTGTTTTGTTGAAGAGATTTTATGTTCACAATTGGTTTTTATGGTGTTACAAATATTTGAAGAACTTTTAGGTGTGGTTGGGAAATAGTGCAGGTACATCAGTTGCCTACTCAGAATCAATATTTTGCTCTATCAAATCGCTCTGACAATTTAGTCGTCAATCCACTACCTTATAAAGGGAATCTGTCCCTGTATAACCAAGGAGCCTTGCTGCTAGAGCTGAGTCATTGAGGCAACGAGATCCTGTAACATGCCCGGACTTGGTGGAGAGACCTGTAGTGAAGGCTCTGAAATTTGCTTCCGGCTACAGGGATTATATGGGAACCCCTGTCTTACAAAAGATGTCATTTTGGTGCATTCAATAGGTCTTCTCTGACAGCAGATTAAGGATGGGATAGGCCACAAGGCCAGCAAGCCTTATTTATATTTCCCCACGACAACATTCAGATATATACATTGCTATCTGAGAATGCTATGGTCAGAAATAGGGCAAGCCCACGGAAAGATCTTTGGAAAATTGCTCGATGACTGCAGGGACTAATATTGTGGACTCAATAAATATAGAAGAGTAGTACATTCTGGAAGGTCTTGGCATCTAATGAGGGCAGAGACAGGAAGTTGTCAGATAATATGAATCGTTAAAATTTTCCATGACAGAAACTTCAATATTAGTCCATGGTTGATGAATGGAATGTGATTCTTCATCAGGTTCTAACAACCAGGTTTGATCCCAGATTAATCCCCCTAACCTAACTCATGTGCATGTTTGTGTGCCTTCTCTGTCATGAAGAGATATTTGAAAAAACAAAATGCCAGGGATTCGTGGTGTAAAGATGGTGAATGAAATTCACAATTCCGTGGGCAAGCTGGCCAGATCTTAAGATCTCACATTTCTGAAGGAATCCACTGTGGAGTTATTTCAAGAATTCTTCAGCAACAATGTCAAGAAAAAAAATCAAGATGGCTTGGAAGTTGTGGTGCAAAATGAATTCGATTTGTTTGTAATCGGAGCCAGAAGTGGTGCCTGCTTCCAAACCTTGAAGCCAAGGTCCACATCTACCCTCCTTTGATTCTTTCAAGGGCTTCCCTCTGGATCATCGCATCATCGGGATTTTGAGAAACCCTATATTGGTAGTGTTTGAAAATATATATATATATATATATACATATATATATATATATATATATATATATATTAGAGAGAGAGAAATATAAATAAAGAATACATTTTTTAGATGAAAACAATTTAAGATTTAGCCTTATGTTTTAAAATTGCAATAGCTACACTAGAGAACATGCCAGCACAACTAAAATTACCTGTTGATGTAGTCAAATTATTCTAGTTTCACTGAGAACCTAGGATGGGGAAGATGTTGGTCTGTTTGTTCGTGGAATTCCAATAAATTGTCAAGGATTGTTTCTTTAAAATTGTTTATTAGCGTCACCCATTTAATGTTGAGTTGGAAAATGGTCCTGATTTTGATTCTGATTTCTAAAGGTTTCTTGTCTTTTGCTTTATGCTGATTTTCTTTGTCCAAGTGTTCAATCAGATTTTCTATCACGCCAAACACATTTGTCACAGACATTTGAGTTGAGTCATCCAGCCTGGTTAGATGAAAACAATTTAAGATTTAGCCCTATGTTTTAAAATTGCAATAGCTACACTAGAGGACATGCCAGCACAACTAAAATTACCTGTTGATGTAGTCAAATTATTCTAGTTTCACCGAGAACCTAGGATGGGGAAGATGTCGGTCTGTTTGTACGTGGAATTCCAATAAATTATCAAGGATTGTTTCTTTAAAATTGTTTATTAGCGTCACCCATTTAATGTTGAGGTGGAAAATGGTCCTGATTTTGATTCTGATTTCTAAAGGTGTCTTATCTTTTGGTTTATGCTGATTTTCTTTGTCCAAGTGTTCAATCAGATTTTCTATCACGCCAAACACATTTGTCACAGCCATTTGAGTTGAGTCATCCAGCCTGGTTAGATGAAAACAATTTAAGATTTAGCCTTATGCTTTAAAATTGCAATAGCTACACTAGAGAACATGCCAGCACAACTAAAATTACCTGTTGATGTAGTCAAATTATTCTAGTTTCACCGAGAACCTAGGACGGGGAAGATGTTGGTCTGTTTGTGCATGGAATTCCGATAAATTGTCAAGGATTGTTTCTTTAAAATTGTTTATTAGTGTCACCCATTTAATGTTGAGGTGGAAAATGGTCCTGATTTTGATTCTGATTTCTAAAGGTTTCTTGTCTTTTGGTTTATGCTGATTTTCTTTGTCCAAGTGTTCAATCAGATTTTCTATTACTCCAAACACATTTGTCACAGCCATTTGAGTTGAGTCATCCAGCCCTGTTAGATGAAAACAATTTAAGATTTAGCCTTATGTTTTAAAATTGCAATAGCTACACTAGAGAACATGTGCCAGCACAACTAAAATTACCTGTTGATGTAGTCAAATTATTCTAGTTTCACCGAGAACCTAGGATGGGGAAGATGTCGGTCTGTTTGTGCGTCGAATTCCAATAAATTGTCAAGGATTGTTTCTTTAAAATTGTTTATTAGCGTCACCCATTCAATGTTGAGGTGGAAAATGGTCCTGATTTTGATTCTGATTTCCAAAGGTTTCTTGTCTTTTGGTTTATGCTGATTTTCTTTGTCCAAGTGTTCAATCAGATTTTCTATCATGCCAAACACATTTATCACAGCCATTTGAGTTGAGTCATCCAGCCCGGTTAGGGAATTTGTAATGATCCAGCAAGTTCCATCCGTCTTTGCACATGTATTGTTGAGAGGCACAATCTGAAACTACAGTGATTGAAAAATTCAGTGCATATTCTATGAGAATATGATTAAATCATGAGTGTACGAGATTTTTAAGAGAATTAGAATGTCTAGATCCATGACTAAGATCTACACAAATCGATTCCTAGATTGATCAGTTACTAGCCACGTCTGGTATGCACATCTCTTCCACGTTAGTACCACTTTTTAAAGATCCCACAGATTATAGTGAAACCCTAGTCCTATGGATACTCAATGGAAATATGCATGGCCTTTATAGGTAGCGAGAGTTTCTGCAACTCTTTCTGTTTATTTAATTTGATCTTTACATAAAAATAAATTGTGCCATTCTTTTTCCAAAAAAAAATGAGGTGGACCATTGGGTATGTATCTCAACATTACATTGGTTTCTGCATATTGCTTGCCCTGGTGGAAAGATAACCCTGGGTGGGGAATTTATTCTCATATTTAATTCACAGTCCACTATTTCCACATCAAAGGACATACAACTAGAATGGACAATCATTCTTAGATCAATATGCCGGCACTCAATGCTTGGTTACTTGAGTCCAGATCATTTAAAATTTGGAAATATTATGGTTCACACCCAGATATTATTTATTTATTATTTTCAAAGATACCCACGAACTCGATACCACCTTATTGTCTGCTACAATTGATAATATATTCAGTCTCGATTTTTAGCACATCACAATTCAAGTCAACCTCTTTGTTTTCTAGTTTTAGTGGCATTGCCAGTCAAATGACAGATAGGTTGGAAAGCTTGTCTTCGTTGGTGTTGATCCAATGCGCATTACAAGCTATGACATTGTTGTCGAGCTGTTATAGCAGATTCTGGCAACGCTTCTTCAACAATAATTAAAGGAGCTCACGTTGGGTGAATTTGACTCTTCTTGCTAGTCATTACAGAAAGCCCAATTTGGTTCTCTTTGTGGGTTGCCATACCATCCAATTTTGGCTTTCGTTTTTCACTATCATATCATCAAAACATTTATGCTTCAATCTATGGGTATATTTAGGAAATTTTTCCTTAGCCTTTGCAATCATGAAGGTATTGACATTTTGCTAATATTCATGATGTTGAGTTTGAAGCTAATATCATAGTAAACCCAGGCTTTTTCAAATCTGAGTTTTCCATTCAATGTATTCATGAATTCGACTTTTTATTTGACTATCACATAGCGTATTCAGCCCTCTGCATGGGCGATATTATGACAGTTATCTTGAAGAATCTAGACTTGCTAGGGTGTAGTTCATTCCAGAGATCTGTCGCGACTTCAGAACCACTGCACAATTGATGTCAAAATAATAACAACAATTGTCGCCTAGAACCAATACAATCTGGGCAAGCTTCAACGTTCCTTTCTCATTACGAGAAAATACTACATATGATTCAAAATAAATTAAGATTAAATATCCTCTTATGTATATGTCAAAGCTTATTTATATATAAGTGTATGGTGTGGACACATAATGCATGTGCAGGTCGTCGTCGTAATTGAGTTTCAAAGTAGTGGACTCAGTCTGTTTATGATGTTGCTCAATAATAATTATTCCTTTAACAATCTTAATGGTGCTGGATCTGCCTCTTTAGTATTAATGTTACTTGGGGATTTGGGTTTACGCTGCTAGATGTTAACATAAGGATTTGTGTATTTGTTCTGTGGAAATGTTGTCACATATATAGTAGCTGGGCTACCATTGTTCCTGAGCAGTCTTAAGCATATTTCTGAGCCAGTCCTTTACTTTGAGATCAACAAATGATGAACTTCCAGTTGATGATCACTCTCTTTCAGTGGATCCAGAGCATTCAGTTTGATTAGTTCCATGCCATTACTGAACCTCATGACCCCAGATTCAATGACTGAGTTAGCCATTTTTATGACCTAGAGCAGATTTATGACAGTGCCCATGATGTACAGTAGCAGCGGTGTTTCAGTGCTTTTCAGATTGTCAAGATTGGATGCAGGTATATTACACAGGTGATCTATGGATCTGTACATATGGATTTTAATTTTGCTCTGTTGTCTATTTTAGTAGTGAGACTCAATTGATAGTGGTTGTATGTTGGTGATGCTTTATTGATCTTACTGGAATCTAAAGTTAAGTGATCTAGTTGCTATTTCTGAGAGATTCCCTTGTATACTCATTGGTCATGCTCTACTTGTAGTATGGATTTGGTCATTTCCCTTAGAGGACACAACTTGCTAGCCTTGGCACCATTTTCACTGTCTCCATCCATCTGTTGCCTTTCCCTTCTTATTGTTTAACCTTGACTTGTAAGTTGTAACTTCACTATAGACATCTAGGATTTCCCCCACCTTCACCTCTATGTTGGAACAAGCTCCATGTTTAAATTGTCTCGGAGTTGGTTTGTGTGATTTTTGTCACAGAGATGGTCTTCCTCTAGGTCTTGAATACAAGTAGTCTTATCAAAGTATCTTTAGACACCAAGGCAACATAACTTAAATGCTTATTCTAAATGCATGCCCAGCCAACAAAACAAAAGTGTCTTTAGAGACTGTTGCAAATAAAGTATAAAGTTAGCGAGTTGCCAAGAGACGAGCACTCATTCTTTGTATGATGTGAGGCCGTTTTCCCCCAAAGGGCAACAGGGTGGTCACTCCATCGCACCTATGGATGGTGGCAGGCAATGGCGGTCATACCGAGTCACTATCTGAGGCCCGCTAAGCTATTCAGGGCACCTGCTCTTGGAGAATGGCAAGTTAAATGAAATACATGTCTTAAAAAGTTGATGGCAAAAGGATGAGTACTCATTCATTGTATTCTCATTTTCTCCCACAGGGCAACAACGTGGGACTGACCTGTCAGGGTTGTGTCTTTGTCATTTTCTGGAAGCCCAGAAGGCTTTCCAGGGCACCTGCCTTTGGAGGTTAACTAGTATCTTTTGTTGTGCGAATAAACTGCTTAAAAATGTTGTTGTCTAGAGTCTAGTGGAACCTTCTCATTATTCCACCCATTTGTGAGACACCGCCATTCCCTATTGTTCACCTAGTGCAGCTTATGTGTTGTGTGGATCCCCTTTTCCTTTAGCCTAGATGCTTACAGTGTCAAGTGTCAAGTCATCTTATTGACCTTACCTCGTTTCATTTACCTTCACCCTTGACTAGCAAAATGGCCAAATCGATAAATGAGTATACACTGGAGGTTCTTGTTTAGAGCAGCTGATTACTTTGATTTAGATGTATTATTTATATATATTATAATCGCTAGCAAAAACTACTTGTACTTAAGTCTTACCGTTAACATAGATAATTGAGCATGCATATCCATTTTGTACTTTACAGTATCAGAGTTTAGCATTTGGATCATCATTTGATCTTTTTTGACCTGGTCAACCCAGTTTGACCAAGTCAGTAGCAGGGTCCAGGATGAGTTTTGACCGATGATTGTGGATGATTTTTTATGGTCTATCAATTTCAATTAGATATATTCATGCTTCAGATAGTGGTTTATTATGATGGTGTGTTATTTTCATGATTATCAACATTTACAGGGTTTAGTATTATTATTGTCCTGACATGGATGGGGCCTTTGATGTACATTTTTGATGGACATATGGTGTATGGGTACTCATTCTTAGTGGATTTGGACATTCTGAGTTCATTGATGCAGACAGTTTTCAGTTTCAGGCACTTGCAGATGAGATATGGGTCATTTTAGCATTTTGCAGCAGTTTGGCTCTGGGAAATCAAAATAAAATGCTTTTCAGTTGATGGTGAGTTCTCCTAGGGCGCTAGAGGGAAACATAGGGTGTAGCCAGTTGTTTGTACCATACTGCTATGGTGCCCAGCCCATTTTTGCACCCAGATGGTGTCTAGTTTTAGTCACCAGTGAGATATGTGCAATTTTAAGTTCTCGAGGTAGTATTTTAATGATGAAAATGGCTAATAAAGAAAGTGATTTGGCAATTAAGGCAAGAAAATGACATGGAATTGGTCTGAGGCACAATGTTGGGGTCAGCTTCATCATCCAGCATCAGCTTCACACTTCATGGGGTCCACACGTCCTAGCATTCCCCACTTTGAGGGCGTTTTGATGTATTTTGAGGGGGGCATCCTAGTGATTTTGATCACTCCATGTTTTGATTGATCATTATACCTTGTTATTGTGCCATGGGGCCATCCTAGTGAAGGATTTGTATAACCCCCTAGCCCCACCATGTGCAATGTCATGTTTTACACACTTTTTATATGGTGCGCCCCTCCTTGGGCATCTTTAGTGAGTGCACCCCCCTCCATTAGTGAGTGGATCCATGTATTATGATATTATCTATCCGACTAATCTTAGTCGTTGATTAGAGTGATTGTATCTTTTGATCTTGGCCCTTGATCTTTTTGGATCTAGGTTTTGTGTATCAGATAGATCTATATATTGAGATGCTCTCTCATTGTAAAAGAGGACTTTTGGCTCTGAAGTTCTTAGAATAATAAAATATTTTTGCAAAACTCTTGGAAGCTTTGTCGAACATCTTGTGTGGAGATTGGAAAGTCTTATTCTCTCTAGCATTCTTGCGGATCTATGCATTTCTAATACTTTTTGCAGGGTGCCGTCCTCTTGGTAAAAGAAGCAATTTGGGTAGGGGCGTTATTGTGACTGAGCTCCATAGCATTCTTTCAAGTCGCCATTAATTTAGGGAGTATCTTTATTGTTTCTTGTGGCCATCTTGATGTTCTTTGATTCATTTTCCTCGTCATCTAATCTCTCTTTTGGCAAATTGATTCTTACATTGTAGATCTCTTTTGTAGGAGGAGGGAGCGCTTGGCATCTTGAAGGGATAACGAATTCACTTGGAGAGGCATAGAAAACGCTCGTGATTGATCATCGTCATACAAGGTTAGTAGCAAGTATTTCCAGGTACGTTTGCATTTATTTTATTTTTTCTGGGGCTTAATCTATTTGTCACCACCAAATTCTCTTCTTGCAAACCCTAGATTTGTAGATCTAATAGATCGGTTACTTATTTGATGATGACCATCAAAACCCACTTAAGAATAATTAATTAAACCCTAGATCTCAAATTTCATTCAAATCCAACTACATTTAGCCTGGGATCTAGCACTAGTCTCTCTAGGTGGGGCACCCTCCTTGGGTGGGTGGCCAAATCTTCAAATCTATCAGTTGGGTATGCTTGAACCCACTTCAATTTCATAGATCCAATCTTCAAGCTTCTAGATCTAGCCATCTCACCTCCCGATCTACTCCATTGGGTCTAGTTTTTCCATTATTGCATAAACCCAAGGTGGATCTAATTAGGGTTTTCTTCTTTTTGGGTAGATCTCTCTAGATCTATTTTATTAAGTTCATTGTGGTGCATTTCCTATCAAGTTGGGTAAATCTCCTTATCATTAATCCTCCCCAACTTTGCCCTAACCTTCTCTACCACATTCATCCACTAGATCTAGATCTACTTACTCATTGTCTACCTTGCACATCATTAGCTTACCTTTCAGAGTATTTTGAGTAGGTGCACTAGCCCTCATAGGCTAGTAGGGTCTCCCCCTTGATCATTCTCCGGATTGATCTAAAGCGACAAGAGTCCGTTAGGTGTGACAACTACACTTCATGTGTAGTGGACGAGGCCCTTGTGGTGTCACCGGTTATCTACCTTACCTCTACCGTCTTGGATAGGATACCTTACCTCTACCGTCTTGTATGGCGCTACAAAAGGTTACCCTAAAATGATATACTCTAAGTGTCCTATGGTATCTTCAAGATAGTGATCATCTTTTAATTACTATTGTTGTCGTTGTTGTTTTGTTAAACAAAGATTACCATTTTATCATGTAAGTACATTTGATAAAATTTAAATCAATAAGATCCTAGAGCTTCTCATATACTTCATAATCAAGTAGAATATAATATTTTCAAGTAACCCTCATTACTTAGAACCATGGTCTCTAGTAATGTATTCCTTTCTACATAGAGAAATTTGGTGAAGATTGCAACAAGCTATTAAATTTCTCTATCTATCATGACATCGATAAGTGTATTTATAATTAATCCATCATCTCCTTGCATTGTCTTGAATATCTTTTGATTATTATCCATGGTTAAATTTTCCCTTCTCATCATTGACTTAACACATTCCAAGGATTTATATACCCAATAGCATGTAAAGAGTTGGAATTTAAGCCCTAATCACTTAAGTTTTCTACCACAATTAATATATCGGTATGAAGAAATAGTTAAGTCTTGGTAATTTATCCACACATATAATTATCATTGTTTATTCTTAGAAAGGTTATCTTACCTCACTTAAATACACAACTAGACATTGGAATATGAACTTCTTATTCATAAATATCTAAGAATAAACCTATCACATGACCATTACGTGTATTTCTACTTTACCAGATAATGTCCTACATCAAACAGTAAAGTTCCACGTCTATTAACAATATTAGTTTCTCAAAGATCGGGTATTGATTATTTTTCATGGTAATAGTTTAACCATTTATATGGTTCTTTTGCACTATTATCCTAAGTTCGTACTAAGGACAATATTAATAATAGATAAGATAGAGAATTCCATAAACAACTATTGTCATTCATACCCCAACATGTTCAATCAAACCTTTTGCATACTATTTTAGTTGCAGAATGCATTCCCACAAAATACACATCACCTTTCAACATCAACTGCAATCAAATCCATGTGCTAGATGGTTGTTTGCTGAAATTCTTGCATTTGCTATGATATTTTGTAAATCATTGCTTATATGTTCATGTATGCTAATGACCTTGAGGAGTCCTAATATTAATTTTACATGTGCTATATGTAGCATGAGTATCATGTTAAAAAAATATTGTAATCTTATTAACACATATGGCTCCATTACACTTATGCTGATATGTTGATTACATGTAATAATTCTTGTGATCATTTAATGTGATATTCTTTTGAAGGTCATGATGTTAGAAGGCAATGATTTCCTTGATTATATTTAGTACTTTTACGACATGTACTATCTACATGTGATTAATTATGATGATATTTCATGATGGTGTGATTTTTCCTTGTGGAAAGATAGCTTATGATTGGAATGCAGGAACATCTGATAAGATAGCTTGATGATTTTGTGGCGAATTATGGTATTTCATGGTATTTTGATTCTTATAGCATGCAGTGAGTTGCACGTGGATATTCTTTAATTCATTAGGATTTGATAAGGTAAATGGATATGATTGTATGTGGTTTTTGTTTTTATGATGACTTATGTTCTTGTGATGATGATCGTGTTCTCATAATGGTATTTTCCATCATAGCTTGGTAGAATCGCTTAATATTCATAATGATATTATGATGCTTATGGTATGTTGACTATGTTATTATGAAACAAATGTCATGCTATTCACGATGATAATACTTTACGAGGACCATACAGTTTAATGTTGATGGTACCATCTTATCATGTCAAGAAGTAACATGCAGTTGTTTATTATTCATGGTTTATTATGGATAAAATGGTGTATGATAAAATCATGTTATAATGATGAAATGTGATAGCATATATTCATAATGATGATATATGTGTTGATTTTCCTAAGCAACATCGAGAGCCATTCTCTTGGATATTGGAGGCACTTGGTCAGTTACTAGGAAGTGGAACCAGTCCAACATTGGGGGACTAAGCTTAGAGCTGAGTGGCCATTCTTTGAATGGAGGCACCTGGTCACTTACCAGGAAGATGAACTAGTCTAGGACTAGGAGAACTCAACCTAGAGCTGAGTGGCCATTCTTTGAATGGAGGCACCTGGTCAGTTACTAGGAAGTGGAACCAGTCTAGCATTGGGGGAACTCAACCTAGAGCTAAGTGGCCATTCTTTGAATGGAGGCACTTGGTTAGTTACTAGGAAATGGAACCAGTCTAGCACTATGGGACTCAACTTAGAGTTGAGTGGCCATTCTTTGAATGGAGGCACTTGGTCAGTTACCAGGGAGCTGAACCAGTCTAGGACTGGGGGACTAGCCTAGGGTTGAGGGCCATTCTTCGAGAGAATGGAGGCGCTTGGTCAATTACCAAGTATTTGACAATGAGTCAATTGATGTAGCCTAGGGCTGAGGCACCTGGTCAATAACCAGGACATCACTATAAGCCCTAGATTGGGTCTGGGCATGTGAGGCACTCCTACCCTTGATCTGTGGGCTTTGTGATCTTCTCCAAGGATTAGCTACCCTTGGTTAAGACACCTAGTACCCGATCTTGGTGACACAAGGAGTTTGAGATAAAAACATTAGTAATTCTCCCTATTTATGATGATGTACTTTGAGTGGGCATGAAGGACCCCTATGACCACTTGCATTGACCACAGGACACTTGAAGGCTAAAGTCAAAAATACATAAGGACTCTTGTACCACTAAGAAGTCAAAGTGAAAATACAAAAAGGTTTTTAGTGACACTAAAGATAAAAGTCAAAAGGGTAAAAGATTAAAACCCTATTATTATATTCCTATCTGTAAGGGCCACTTCAAGTGAGTGAAAGGATATAAATAAAGTTCACTTGCCATTCATTTTAACACACTTCAACTTCATGATCAATTGCTCCATTGAAGATCTTCGTTGTTTTTGGCTTGTGGGTGAATATATCTTGTCTCTAATGCCCCAGCATGGCGGCCTGCTAGCTAGGGCATCATCTCATCATCCCTCACGAGTTAGGGCTCTTCTCCCTACTCCTCACGGTGAACAACAGAATAGAACTAGGGTTTCCTCCTTCCATTCCGGGCAGCCACACTCTCTTCACGGGAAGCCTATCCTACTCTCGGGTAGGTTCTTTCTTCATCCCGGGCAACTGCAACACTTTTGGGCAGCCACAGAAGTACTTTGGGTAGTAGCACAGGAAGTTTGGGCAGGGATAGACCAGATCGAGCAACTCTATTTTGGATTCGGGCAGCCCTATATTGGCTTTGGGCAGATCTGTTGTGAGCTCGGGCAGTCACAGAAAGGTCGGGTTGAATTTGGGCAGGCCTGATTTGTTCTCCGGGCAACTTCACTACAGTTCGGGAAGCCTGCTATAGATTTGGGCAGCCCTACATCTGATCCCGGGTAGCAATAGAAGTTCGGGTAGCTTCTACAGATATTCGGGCAGCCCACAGAAGTCTCGGGCAACCCTAAAGCACTCACGGGCAGGCTCAGATTTGATCTTGGGCAACAAGCAAATTGACCTCGAGCAGACTAGTAGCTGGGCAAGTTCTTGGGTAGCAGACAGAGTCTGCATTTGTTCTGGCAATTGAAGTTTCTCTTTTGACAAATTGGCTTTTTCTCTCCATGTAACAAACCTGCTAGGGTTTGGATTATTGATAAAGCCCGCTAGGGTTTGACAGTTCTTGAAGAACATTCATCTCAAAATTCTCAGATTCTATTATTGCTGCAACAAACTCAGTCATCTCATTTAAGGGATGGCTTACTAATGCTTTTGGGGTTTTTGTCCTTTAAAGGTTTCCCCATGAAAACATCTGGCGTCCATGTGTGTTGATGTTTTGTTTATCTACTGCACTTGTCTTATTGTTATCTATCTTTCAGTCTGCAAAAATTAAAGAATATATGCAAATGCTAAAATTCAACATGGTATTAGAGCTTTGCATGTGAAGACCCCAGTGAGAGAGCAGATTACTGTTGTATTCCTAGACCTTGGGACATTTTGCAGACTTAGATAACTGACTTGTGAAGTAGAGATGGCCACCAACACTTTCAGATCGGAAGAGAGGCTTGAGGGTTCAACAAATTACAACTCTTGGAAAGCTAGGCTTATGGCCACCCTAGAAGAAAATGATCTGGATGACCTAGTTCTCAATGACATGGAAGAACCTACAACCAATGAAGCTAGAGTTTCCTTCAAGAAAAAGTAAGCAAAGGCAAGACGGATCATCTATGACTTAGTCAAGGAAACCTTGATGCCCACTATCACACCATTGAAGACCGCCAAAGAATGCTTTGACACCTTGACGAATTTGTATGAAAAGAAGGCACCTAGCCATAAGAGAGTATTGAAGAAAAGGCTTTGTACACTAAAGATGAACAAGGATGAAGGAGTTGCACCCTTCTTCACAAAGATTGCACAGGTAAGAGACCAACTTACTTCTATTGGTATAACTGTGGATGATGATGATCTTGTACAGATTGTATTTGATGGTCTTCCCAATTCTTGGGAAACCTTCTTGGCAGCAATAAGTGGACGTGAAAATCAACCAAATTTGGATAGACTTTGGCATGGATGTTTGGAAGAAGGAGGAAGAGTTCAAAACAAGGCAACTGGCGCTAAGGAAGGAAACCTTGCTCTTACAGCTAAGACATGGAAGTTCAAGAAGCCCTCCACTCAGAAAAGGAAGGGAAAGAAACCATAAGGTAAACACTGATACTCCAAATTTAGAATGCTTTAATTGTCATAAGATTGGGCATTTTGCCAAGGATTGCAGGCAGCCCAAGAGGAAGTTCAAAAGGAGGTTCCAAGCTTCTGCTGCAAAAGAAGAAGAACCGAAGAAGAAGAAGAATACTAAGGCTACCAAAGAAGATGAACCCATAAGGGAATATTACCTGATCTTTGCTCTTTTTGGATCCATTACTAACAATGCTAACTCATGGTTAGTAGATAGTGGTGCCTCCAGACATATGACAAGTCACCGTGCAACACTCACCAGCTATAGAAAGAAGAAGTTCACCACTTAAGTGGAACTTGCGGATGACACCACTTACAAGATTGAAGGAGTTGGCTCAACCTCACTTCAACTCGAATCAGGTACAATTTTGCATCTTGATGATATTTTATATGTTCATGGCTTAAAGAAAAACCTCCTCTCTGTTGCTGGATTAGAAGACAAAGGCGACAGGATCCTATTCATGGACAAGAAGGTCCTATTATGGGCAAAGAACGAGAAGCTAAGCTCAACAGTACCAATTGGAGTTCGAGAGGGAGGTCTGTACAAAGCTTCCAAAAATTCTACACAAGCTTTGGATCACAACACAATTGATCCATGTGAGTTGTGGCATCAGAGGTTTGGACACCTCCACTATACAACTCTTCCAGGTCTTCAAAAGATGGTTACAGGTATGCCAGAGATTTCTTCTAAACATGATGGTATTTGCAAGGGCTGTGCTCTAGGTAAGAACACTAAGAAATCCTTCTCCAGAAGCAAGAATAGATCTAAAGGAATATTGGATTTGATTCACTCTGACATTTGTGGGCCTATGTCTTCACCCTCCTTGAGTAGGTGCTTGTACTATGTTTTATTCATAGATGATCTTTCTCGAAAGTCCTCGATTCACTTTTTCAAAGTCAAAAGTGAAACTTTTGACAACTTCGAAGAGTTCAAAGCTTTGATTGAAAATCAGATAAAAAAACACCCATATATTAAGGTCAGATAACGTAGGTGAATATGAGTCTAATGAATTTGATGATTTTTGCCGAGAAGCAGGAATCAAGAGAGAGCTGACAGTGCCTTACAACCCTCAACAAAATGGGGTTGCAGAAAGGAAGAATAGAACGATTTGTGAAGCTGCTAAAGCTATGCTGACTGACCTTGATCTTCCTTTATCTTTGTGGGATGAAGCTGCATGTACTGCTGTGTACATTCAAAACACAAGCCCCCAAGGGGAAAGGACTCCAGAAGAAGTCTTCACCAGCAAGAAACCTGCAGTCGACCACATGTGGATTTTTGGAACTCTTGTGTATATTCATGTACCAAAAGAAAAGAGGGCTAAGCTAGAGCCTTCCAGAAAGAAAGGTATATTTGTTGGTTATAGTGACAACTCGAAAGCTTGCCGCATCTATGTCCCTAGACAGAGGTACATTGAAGTCAATAGAGATGTGATATTCCATGAGGAAGCTGTGTTTCGTCAAACACAAGAGCTTTCAAAGGAAGATGAAGAACCTCCTTCTGAGATCCGATATTTAGAAGTTCAGAGGGAGGAAGAAGAATTTGCGACTCAAATTCTAGATGTGCCTGAGGAACCTAGAAGTTCGCTAGAAGAACTACTTGAGGTCCTTCCTTCCAAAAGGAGACTTGCCTGGTATCGAGAAACGGTACAAGAAGCTGAGAAGCATAAAGCTCCTCCCGACACTTTTAGAGAAAGTATAAGGCCACAGAAGCACTTAGGCCTTATGAGCTAGCTCATCAATGCTGAACCTTCCACATACAAAGAAGCAACAATTCAACAGGTATGGAATGATGCTATGATTGAAGACAGTTCAATCATGAAAAATAATGTGTGCGAAGTTGTTCCTTGATTGACAGGAAAGTCAGTGGTAACATTGAGATGGCTCTACAAAATCAAGCATGCTGCTGATGACAGCATTGAGAAGTACATAGCCAGATTTGTAGCTTGTGGCTTTACCCAAAAAGAGGGCATAGACTATGATGAGACTTTTGCTCTTGTCACTAGGTATACTACTATCAGAACCATTATATCTCTTGCTGCTGTGTTCGGATGGAAACTCCATCAGATGGATGTAAAAACTGCCTTCCTCAATGGCAAAAGTGATGAGGCAGTATATATTGAACAACCTGAAGGCTTTGTAACTTATGGGGATAAGTCCCATGTGTGTAAATTGAGGAAAGCCTTATATGGGCTCAAACAGGCTTCAAGAGTCTAGTGTGCGAGGATTGATGGGTACCTTCACAGCTTGGGGTTCTCCAAAAGTACTGTTGACTCCAATCTGTACATTAAGGTTGTTCAAAACCATATCTTGATCCTAGTTTTGTATGTGGATGATTTGTTCCTTACTGGAGAGGAACAGCTGATAGCTCAGTGTAAGAGGGAGCTTACCTCGGAATTTGAAATGAAGGGTCTTGGTTTGATGCATTATTTTCTTGGCCTAGAAGTCTGGCAAAATCCAGGTGAGATCTTCCTAACACAAGGGAAGTATGCAGTAGACATTTTGTAGAGATTGGGGATGCAAGACTGCAAGTCCATGAGTGTACCCATGACAACTAACTTGAAGAAGTTGCAAGACTCGGCCACCAGTTCACAACATGTGGACTCTACCCTGTATCAACAACTCATTGGATCTCTAATGTATCTCGTGCACATGAGACCAGATATCTGTTACACAGTAAATGCTCTGAGTTAATTCATGTCTGATCCGAAGCACATACACTAGGTAGCTGCCAAACATGTACTTAGATATGTGCGAGGTACCATCACTTATGGGCTCAAGTATACTTCCAACAGTGGAGTAATGTTAGTCGGATATGTTGACTTAGATTGGGCTGGCAGTGCAGTAAACCGGAAAAGTACTTTAGGTTACTGTTTCAGTATGGGATCTGCAATGATCTCTTGGTCCAACAGGAAACAAGGTTCCATAGCTCAGAGCACAGCTGAAGCTGAGTATATTGCTGCAAGTGATGCCTACAAAGAAGCAATTTGGCTTAGGAAACTACTCTCTGATCTTTTCGGTGGAAAGCTTGACTCAACGATTATTTATTGTGATAATCAGAGTTGCATTAAGCTTTCAAAAAATCCAATTTTTCACGATAGATCGAAACACATTGAAATGAAGTACTATTTCATCAGAGACCTAGTACAAAGAGGCACTCTGAAGTTGTAGTACATCCGTACAGACGAACAGATTGCAGATATCTTGACCAAGCCTCTGACAACAATGAAGTTTGTGTACTTTCGTGACAAGCTTGGCATGGCAGAGAATATCTCTCTCGCTGAGAGGGAGTGTTGATTTTCCTAAGAAGCATTGAGAGCCATTCTCTTGGAGAATGGAGGCACCTGGTCAGTTACCAGGAAGTAGAACCAGTCCAGCACTAGGGGACTCAGCTTAGAGTTGAATGGCTATTCTTTGAATGGAGGCACTTGGAAGATGAACTAGTCTAGGACTGGGGGAAATTAGCCTAGAGTTGAGTGGCCATTCTTTGAATGGAGGCACCTGGTTAGTTACCAGGAAGTGGAACCAGTCTAGCATTAGGGAAACTCATCCTAGAGCTGAGTGGTCATTCTTTGAATGGAGGCACTTGGTTAGTTTCCAAGAAGTGGAACTAGTCCAACACTGGGGGACTCGGCTTAGAGCTGAGTGGCTAAGGAACCTGATCAGATACCAGGAAGATGAACCAGTCTAGGACTAGGCGACTCAGCCTTGGGCTGAGGGCCATTCTTCGGGAGAATGAGGTGCTTGGTCAGTTACTAAGTATTTGACATTGAGTCAATTGATGCAACCTAGGGCTGAGGCACCTGGTCAGTTACCAGGACATCACTATAAGCCCTAGACCGGGTCTGGGCATGTGAGGCACTCCTACCCTTGATTTGTGGGCTTTGTGATCTTCTCCAAGGATTAGCTACCCTTGGTCAAGACACCTAGTACCAGATCTTGGTGGCACAAGGAGTTCGAGATAAAGACATTAGTAATTCTCCCTATTTATGATGATGTACTTTGAGTGGGCATGAAGGACCCCTATGACCACTTGCATTGATCACAGGACACTTGAAGGCTAAAGTCAAAAATACATAAGGACTCTTGTACCACTAAGAAGTCAAAGTGAAAATTCAAAAAGGTCTTTAGTAACACGAAAGATAAATGTCAAAAGGGTAAAAGATTAAAACCCTATTATATTCCTATCTGTAAGGGCCACTTCAAGTGAGTGAAAGGATATAAATAAAATTCACTTGCCATTCATTTTAACACACTTCAACTTCATGATCACCTGCTCCATTGAAGACCTTCGCTGTTTTTGGCTTGTGGGTGAATATATCTTGTCTCTTATGCCCGAGCATGGCGGCCTGCTAGCTAGGGCATCATCTTATCATCTCTCACAAGTTAGAGCTCTTCTGCCTACTCCTCACGGTGAAGAACAGAACAAAACTAGGGCTGCCTCCTTCCATTCCGGGCAGCTACACTCTCTTCACAGGCAACCTATCCTACTCTTGGGTAGGTTGTCTCTTCATCCCGGGCAGCCACAACACTTCTGTGCAGCCACATAAGTACTTTGGGCAGCAACATAGGAAGTTTAGGAAGGGATATACCAGATTAGGCAGTTCTGTTTTGGAATCGGGCAGCCCTGTATTGTCTTTGGGCAGATCTGTTTTGAGCTCGGGTAGTCACAGAAAGGTCGGGCTGAATTTGGGCAAGCTTGATTTGTTCTCGGGGCAGCTTCAGTACAGTCTAGGCAACCTGCTGTAGATTTGGGCAACCCCACATCTGATCCCGGGCAGCAACAGAAGTTCGGGTAGCTTTTGCAGATATTCGAGCAACCCATGAAGTCTCGGGCAGCCCTAAAGCACTCACAAGAAGGCTCAGATTTCATCTCGAGCATCAAGCAAATTGACCTCGAGCAGTTTTGGGCAGACTAGCAGCTGGGCATGTTCTTAGGCAGCAGATAGAGTTTGCATTTTTTCTTGCAATTGAAGTTTCTCTTTTGACAAATTGGCTTTCTCTCTCCATGTAACAAACTTGCTAGGGTTTGAGATTATTGATCAAGCTTGCTAGGGTTTGACAATTCTTGAAGAACATTCATCTTAGAATTCTAAGATTTTATTATTGCTACAACAGACTCAGTCATCTCATTTAAGGGATGAATTACTAATGCTTTTGGGGTTTTTGTCCTTTAAAGGTTTCCTTGTGAAAACATCTGGCGTCCATATGTGTTGATGTTTTGTTTATTTACTGTACTTGTCTTATTGTTATCTACTTACAGTCTACAAAAATTAAAGAATATATGCAAATGCTAAAATTCAACAATATGACCAATGCATTAGTTTCATGCTGTGAGTTGCTGCTTGACAGGAAATCCACCTTGGACTTAGAAGGCCGATTCATCCAATGATTTTGTGGGAGCTTGTTACGCTGCATATTTACCCAACGCACCTTCAAATGTGCCTCAGGGAGAGAGAGCCTTTTTTTCGACCAAGAGGGGTGTTATCGAGAAATGGTGGTCATGGTTGGGCTCTTTGGTCCTTCCTTTAGGAGTACCATGGCTTAATGGCACTCCTAACTGCCCTTTGTTGGGGTTTTTAACCCCGAGGTTGGTGTCTGGGGCTCCTAGGGCTTGATCACTTGGTTACATGGCCCCATATCTTTTTTAATTGCTCTGGTGGCCTTTGCTTTAGCTGTGAGACATTCGTCTCCCTTCACTGCCACTTAGGACACCCTCTTGGCCTTTTAGCCAGCTGGCACCTTCTCTCCCTGGCATTATTTCCTTAGAGGAAGACATCCTCCATACCAAGCCTTCTAGGGGTTAGATGGGGTATGACCCCCTCCCACCAGCTCACTCCAACCTTTTGTTCGGAGTGATTCGCTTATTTCAACAAATTTTGGCACCAAGGGAAAAATACCCCAGGTAGCCTACCTTGAGCCTATATTATGGCTATTTTTTATTATTATTTTGTTTTAATTTTAAGTTGACATTTTATAATTTCAAATTGACATTTTAAAGGCATGCCAGCCTGGATATTTTTGTAAAAAGTGAGTGTGAGATCATATAAGTAGATCTCCTCACTTCACTTTTAAAACAAGACTCATGGGATAAAATATTATGCATTTGTTCTATCCTTCCGAGGGCTCTTTGGAGAGATGCGCCCCTCTTGATGGTAGATTTTTTTGGGTTATGCAAGCTTTTTCTTTGTGTTCTTTGGTGAAATTCTTTTGCAAGGTGATGCTTGGATTTGTTGGCTAAACACTAGCACATGGAGGTTTGGGTTTCTTATCTCTTTGTTTGAATGCTGGTAGATGATGCATGTTCATGACTAAATTGTAGCTTTAGTGCTGCATTTCTTCTAGTATAGGCCATTTTCGGCCTTTTTGTCACCTTAGCAAGTAGAGGCACGTCTTCTTGTGAGAGTCCTCTAGGATTTTCCCTTAGGATAGTTGCCTCACCTAGGATCTCTTTCTCACTAGGTTAGCCATCCTCCCTAGATGCCCTAGGTTGGGTAGGGCTTTTGCTAGGGTTGACTTCCCTTTGTCTTCACATCATTTTCTTCTCCAAAAACTACAGATTAGATTAGTTTAAACCTAAGTTAGGGTTAGTGTTAGGCTCCCTAAAATTTTGCGCCCTAAAATTTCGGGCCCTAAAATTTCGGGCCCTAAAATTTCGACCACTCCCTAAAATTTTGAGGTCACCCAAAAACTTGGCCCTAAAATTTCGGAATCTGAGATTTTCGGGCCCTAAAATCTCGGGCTTGAAATTTCAGCTTATTTCCTTACTCCTTTCCTCCTCACGGTCCACCCCTTCTTCTCTTTTTCAGCCCACAGGTCCTTTCCCTAGGTCTGTTGCAGACCTTGTTTACTCATTTCAATGCATTATCCAAACCTCTGTCAACCGTAAGGGCTTCCCTTACAATGACAACCCTCTACATTTAGGGTTTGCTGCTCCTTTTTCTACACACAATGAGACATTTAGTGATGAAAGGGTTAGTTGCTGATGGCTTGGTTTTCAACTAAAATAGGACTGTTATAACCTTTCATTTGCACATTATATGCTCATTCGATATGGTCACTTGGTAACTTTGAAACGTTAATATACTGTTTCTAATACTTTACTTCATATATGATTTTAAATGCTTAGTTGTGCATGCTGCTATTTACACATAGTTTGTAATGAATACCTAAACAACGGTGGAAAATTACTGTTGCATTAATGACTGATATATTTACTGATACTGCTGTCATATTAGTATTGCTGTATTGCTTCAGATTGCTTGGTGATGATAAATTATGTGTAACTTGGTTAATACTCGCATTTCACACTTGTTATTTGCACATTGGAACTAATTGGCTAATTGTTGGCTTATCGTTGGATGAATGTACTTACATTGTTCATATCACCTTCTTGACTCCATTAGGCACTGGTCACTAACTTTACACATTTGCAAGATATATTTCGTGTTTAAGTGTCTTTTGCAGAGTTGTCATTAGGGCTTTCCCCTAGGAGGTTTCGACTTCTGAATAAGTTAGGAGACGTGACTAAGGTGACAGTGGTCACTTTCTCCACATATGTTTGCTGGTGGCTTGGATTGCCATTTCATTCGGTAAGACGAGCCCATAACCATGAACAAGAATCCTTACAAATATTATCTTATGGGTTGAGGACAACTCAACCAATAAACCTATGCCTGTAGTTCTCTTAACTTTCGAGATTCCGGAAGTCCATGGCTAGAGTTATCCTCGCCGATGGGAGGTATATGGAGAGGGATTGGAAATGCTTGGGGCTGGATGTCGTTAGGGAGGATAGGGAGGAAGTTGGCTAGCCTTTCGAGATGTCTGGTAGTACATGGGAGTAGTGTGTTGATAACCAGATGCTTGGCCTAACCCAGATGAGATCTTTAAGGTCGATAAATCGGAAGGGGAGGGTGGCTGAACCTGTAGTAACTTCTCGGTAACTTTCGATGCCTATTGTGGGATCGCGTTGCAGTAGAGGGGCCATGCCACGGTGAGCGGGACCATCCAGAGTCTGATGTGAAGGTTTATGGAGGTTGATCAGATGGTATGATTCTCAGGGAGAGGGTGTGTAAGGGAGGAAGTACACTATACATATAGATAATAAAGAAACCTAATAATATTAATTGTTAAAATATTAATTAACAAGAAAATCAAGAACATGTAATGATATAAATTACTAAAATTATTATTAGTATAGACTCTCCATATATGTCTATAACATGTAAGAATTACTTGTACTGGCCACACGAGTGGCTCTCACCTATGCATTATTACTAAAATATGTGCATACTATATAAGTAAAATGTAACTTTGGGGCGAAGTTCCTTGAAAGAAGGGAGTATGTAGCAACCCAAAATTACTATCAAATTAATTATCAATAAAAATATAGGAAAACTAAATTAAATATTAAAATAAATAAACATTTAATAAAACAAACCAAAATTAGTAATTAACTAATTTTAATAAACATGGGAAAAGTAAGTTATAGGTGTAGTGCATATTAAAATAATAATACATTATAAGATTTGGAGAATTGTCATCAAAATTAATTAAAAATAAATGGATCAAGTACCAAAGACAAGAAGAAAAACCTTTAAAGAGGAGGATTGGAGGAAGGAGGGGATGGATTCTTAGCTGGTAGGAAGTTAGGTCTGATTATGATTATGGAAGGGAAGAGAACAAATTGGCTATGGTTTATTGGTTGGGGGATCAGGGGCTTTCAGTATCTAACCGAGGGGAGATACTTAAAGGTTGGTTGGGTGGAGAGTCGTTCCCCACATGTGGTTTTCCCTCATAACTTATGCATATCAAGAGGTACATTCTTTCCAACACTCATTTGATTTAGGTACGCCTTTTCCTTAGATTAATATTATGATATCATGTTTGTTATTTTAGATCTACAAATTTTTCATGATAAAGAAGTCGATCTTTAGTTAATTGTATGAAATATTTGTTTCTTAATGATTATGTGTTTAAGGCCCAGTGGGGCCTTACACTCCTCTCATCAAGGTTGCCTTTTATGACATTTCAATATGCAAATACCTTGGGCCAATACCATGGACTACCAATTACCATGGGCCCTCTCACTTTACATAAAGTAACTACAAAAGTACATTCACTTCAATAGTTCACTTTATAGCCCGCACGGGTGTGGCTCATTGGCGGTTCCGTTGTTATGAAGTCTCTTGTTGTAAATTGGAGGTCACAAAATCAATCCCACCCGGGCTTACCTATGTCCCATGTCTTGCGGCGGGTGTGGGGCACCTGGGGTTATAGTGGTAGAGGGAATGGATCCCTGGACCCCGTGTCACGCGAGTACCAGCCCAACCCTAGTTGCTGATTCCCTTAGTCAAAAAAAAAGTAGTTCACTTTACGAAAGTGAATCTCCTAAGTTTGAGAGGTAATATTGATTCCTTCCCCTCGTTAGACACTGTCCACATGGAAATATTTGTTCGATGCTACAAAAATCAACACTCCCTCTTAGCGAGTAAGGTAATATCTCCAAGAGCCACCTATAACTGTTTCTCCCTCTGACCCTGACACATTGTTGCTCACATCATCTTGCACATTGACAATCCTCCAACCCTGTTGGTTAGCTGCTCCCTAATGACTGGAAGACACGGAATCGATGACTCTACACATGCTGCAAATTAGTGCCAAGAAGTTTGAAAACTTCATCAAATGCCTGCTCTCTCTCAATGTGCTCTTAGGAGCTGTTTCCTGCTCCTGAGCATCCATCAATGTCATCTTGTACCAACAAGGTCTCCTGGCAGAACTGGAAGGGGCCAACTCCCTCTCCACCTCTTAAGTTTTACTGCCCATATTGAAAGTTCTGTGAACTCTGCTCACCCTTCAAAGTCTTCTAATCCTTGACCTCTGTCACTGACATTGATCCATGATCCAAGTTTCCCTTGGATCCAATTACAAGTTTGCCCTGAAACCTATAAACTTTGCTGTCTTTGACACCAAGAACTCATGTTGAGTCTATGCTAGATCCCATTGGTCGAATGAGAACCCGTCTCTTTTCAAAAGAGATGGCGTATCCACTATCCTCCAATGTCGATACTGAGGCCAAGTTCATCCTGATCTGCGATACATACAACACGTTTGTCACCTCCATAGATCCTCCTGACTCTAGCTGAAACCTGATTTTTCCAACTCCCTTCACAACACACTTGGCATGAGTGCCAAGCACCACATGCAAATCTGGTACTGTCCCTGACATCTTGGTGAACAAGTCACGTGTCCCCGCCATGTGACGAGAAGCCCCACTATCTACGAACTAGGCATTGTTGAAAACTATGCTAGAAATACAAGAGACTAACGAGAACTCTTTCTTGTACTTTTCAATAAACTCATCAACCTGAGCTCCTGCAGTTATTGTTACCTGTTGAGACTTGCTCTTCTTTTTCCTCAGTTCTGGACACTATGATATTACCAATCAAACTAGCAGTGTCGTCAAAGTAGACTATGTATGGCTTTGTGCTAGCGATGGTAAGCATTGAAGAGGAGGCAAGACCCAATGTCACCTTAGTCAGACTCCTTAACTTCTTCAGGTGGCTTCTAACCTAGTGGAGAGTCCCTAATCATGAAATGAGTACTTGCAACCACCATCAACCATGCAAATACCCCTCTACAAGCCTTGTAGTTAAGATCAATGCCTTATTTGGAGTCACCAATGAATAATAAAAGACGCTGAAATTAAACAGGGAGTATTGATTGGATTTTGCCACTTAATACAGTAAATATCAACACTAAAATATATTTCATAGATCCCAAGAAAAACTGAGAAAATTTTGACCCTAAAAGGAGAAAATCAGGTGGCCTTGGGCGCATCAGTCTGCCCAATAAGGTCTACAAAAATGTTTGCTAAAATTCTGTTTTAAACAGAGCTGCAAAAACTTACATTTATGTTTTTTTCAATAGTTGGATGTTTCCCAATGCATAGGTTTAAAATGCGACACCCTCATATATTTGTGGACACAATTCCACTAGGGTGAATTTAGTGGGTGGACCGAAATGATTAGATTCCAAATGTTTTTGGTTTTATGAATTATTTGGATTTTTTTTAGGGTTTTCCAACAATATTTAGATTTTTAGGTTTTTTACTAATGCAACAAGGCAAATGAGGATGCCCTCAAAAATCTATGAATAAATCCACGAAGGCGAATTTGATGGGCAGACTAGAATTATGAACTCACGACTAATTCTAGAGTTTTGAATTTATTTAGGTTTTTAGGGTTTTTCCAATAATATTTTTTTTTTAGTTTTTTTTTCAATATAGAAATGCATGTAAAATAAAAGACAAGTAAATTGATAAATAAGAGATAGTTTTGTTGAAAAGATAGGGCATATGATTCTTGTCTCAATCCTTAGGGCATTGATAGATTGATATCGATGTCCTCTCTAGAAATGGCTTCGAATACTTACAACTAGGGCATCAACTAACTACCCCAAGGGTTAGGTAGAAGAGTCTAATTAGGGCAAGCGAAGGAGTCCAAGGCCCAATCAACAGTGGGGAGCTCCTTTGATAGGATATTCTCCTCATAAAAAGTTGACAAAATGCTAACAAGAAACCCTAACAATTTAGCATAATGCACCATAAAAGCATTATCTACTAGGGTTAGAAGCTAAGTTGCCAGGAAACGTGGGTACAGGGACGGGTATTGGTACGGGGACGAGGACGGGACGCCACTTTTTGAAACAGGGTACTTGGGTACGTCGGAGGTACTGTATATATGTGTGTGTGTGTGTTAAAATTTATAAAAATAAAACATTTCACACTCATATCATACGTGCATATTTAATATTTCTAAATTCAATGATTCATATGAACATTCGCATTGAAAATTTGAAACATAAAATAATAATTTTGATAAATCATATGACATAGACTCATAGTAGATATCAACTGGAGGACTGAAGTTAAATTAATATAATTAACAACATAAAATATTGTATGTCCATGACACCATGAGTTCAAACTTCATTGCCATACTACATCCAAAATTTGCCTAAAGGCATTTTTAGACATGAAAAAAAAAGGTTCAAAACAGTAAACATTGAACATGAACAAGATAGTTGATTTGGCTTCCTCAAGCCATGTCATCAACATCCTTAGGATCAATGTCATTAGCATCACTAAGGTCCTCTATCACGTCGTGGCTGGAGTAGTGAGCATAGTGCACTAGCAGTGAGAAATGCAATGTTGTGTTGGTTTAGGTAAGTGGCAAGGGCCCACATAACATGTGTTTTAGTGTTTTATTATTTAATTTTTAAAATTTTGAACTTCAAACTTTGCAAATTGATTCATCCCGAACAACGAGCTAAGATAAATTGTCCAGCGGCTGTACCGACCACGTACCCAAACACGTGGTACGGTGTACCAAAATCCATGCAAGTACCCTATTTTCATACATGACGTACCCGGTACGTGAGATTGGATTTGGGTACGGCTGGGGATGTACCATTGAAGTACCCAAGTACCTGGTACTGGTTTGCGTACCCGACCCCTCGGTACGTGTACCCATGCAATCACCAAGAAATGAGCAAGGAAAAGACCTTAGGTCACTCTTGAGCTTGAGTTATTACAACCAATCGTAGCATCAACCAAAGCATGTGCAAAATTAATCCCTAGAAACAACTTCATTCATCCTTCAAGAAAAGAAGATCATCCCAAGAGAGGTGCACATAGCATCAAGAGCTCCAATAAACCATGAGAAAAATAAAATATTTGATAATGAACCCATATCTTGTTGTGTTTTTACAATGAGAGGGAGGCACTATTTATATAGGACTAGCCTCACCTAAATTTAAGTTATGAGCCTACAAGATAATGTGAAAATATAACAATTTTGGTTAGTAAACCCACAAATTTGGGGACCTAACCACACAATGACATAAAATAACAATAAAAATGTGAAATTAGGGTACACCATGTGCTAGGTGTGCCAAAAGGAGGACATCATGCCCCAACTACCCCTAATAGACGTGTTCCCTCAACGTCCTCCTTCATTATCCTCGTAGGATTCGTCAATAAGTACAATTTGTGGGTAACACAACCCAAAGGAGGGGTTTTATAACCAAAAATAGGTCCAAACGAGCAAATAAGGTGTGTTGAACAAATGCTATCACCTTTTACATGGCTAATAAATGAGTGTGGTCATGTGTCCAAGTGATTAGGCCCCCTAGGGCACCGACCCCTTTAGGTCGAGCACCTCTTGGAGGAGGAAATCAAGAGGACCATCCACGACATGATTAGGGTTATTTAGCCCCAAATCAACACTCTACGCTTCAACTTGGCTTTTACATCAATTTTTTCTAGCTCCTTTCCTTGGTGGACCTAAAGGGAACGCTACAGATACTCTGAGGCGTAACATGAAGCATAGTGGCCACACTTGTGGCACACAAAGCACTTGACTTTGCTCATGTCCTTCTTCTTCACCCCCTGTGAAGTTGATTTTTCACCTGTACTGTTTTTGTTCCTGCTTGTTTGATTGGCAAGAGCAACATTCTGCTTCTCATCCTCTTTTTGGCCTCCAGATAGAGACTCCTCCCAAATCTTTTCTTGCATGAAGTCATCCCATAACCTCTCCCAGTCAGGGAGTTTCTCCCTTGCAATGATTCTTTTGACAAAGGTTGCCCATGGCTTAGTGAAGCCATTTAGGGCAATCCTCACCAACTTTGGATCTGCCACTTTCTCCCCAACTGTTGCCAACTTATCACGAATATGTGTGATCTTGTTGAGATAAGAAGCTACAGTTTCAATCTTGGACATCTTGGTGTTTTTGAGCTCCTCTTGCATCACCATCTTCTTGTTTTGATTGTTACTCTAAGATAAACCTGTTAGAGCATCCCACATCTCCTTGGCTTACTTCTTCTTAGCTATGTGAGGGGTCAGATGATCCTCACCGCATCGAAGATAATCCTCCTAGCCCTCACATCCTTCAACTTGTAAACTGTCAGTTTGTTAGGATTTATCAGCGCAGTCATCCTTGTGCTTGCAAACTCCCATAGGCTGTTCTCCCTGAGAACCAACATGAGTCGTGCCTTCCAAGGGTTGTAGTTGGAGGCTCCCTCCAACTTATCTTCATACTGAATCCCTACAACAGTCATCTTCAAGAACTTGAATTGATGCTCACTGGTCGGGTTTTCACTACTGCTTGGACTCTTTTTTGGGCTTGCCCAGGGCCATTTCAAGATTTACCAAAATGTGTCTTTGGTTGCTAGACTTTTATGTGCGCTACCCAAAATTTTCTGGATTTCCTAGGGTCTACTGACTTGCCCAAACCCTTTTGGGCTATTCAGTTGTATTCCCTAGGTTGCTTGAGGTTTGTTGGAGTTGGCTTCTTCCTTGACAGGGGTTTGTCGGAATTTCTCCTACTAGTGGCTGCTGCACAGCCAAACACTCTTGCAACTTCTTCTTCTCTGCGGTTGGCTCGTGCCCAGAATTGTTGTTGTAGTTTTTCCTGGCAACAAGCCTTTCCATAGTTGGCTTGTGTCACGTGCTATTGTGCCCCTTTGTTTTTTCTCCACATATAACTCCACGACGACGCCTGCCCGTTCGTCTTTGCCTCCATGTGTTGGCTATGCCCACAGCTTCCATCTTGGTCTCTCGCTCATGGCTATCGGCAACCACAATGGCCTCCATCACCGACGGTCTACTGCGTCTTCTTTTACCCCTGCCTTCTTGCTGACACCCACACTGCTGGTCTCCCGAGTCTCAACGCCTAAGTTGGCCAACCTCCCGTCAGCTTCAACTTCGGCTGCCTACATGCAGTCGATCTGCTTCTCAGCACCTTTGTCCACGCTTGGCTTCATAGGCCCGGTTACCACGTCCAACAATGTGTGGCTTTGCATGCCGTTCCTTTGCTCCTGTAGCCTGCTGTGCACTTGTGCCCCGATTGATCCTTGCGTTGGCAGCGGGCGCTTTGCATGGCTCTTGTCCTGCCTGTTGCTGACCATCACCCCTCGTCATTGGCGCTTCTCTAGAGCCTGTGCAGATCTCTGCCCAACGACTCTAGCAACGATGGGGTCGCTCCTTCCTTTTGGATTCCTCTGTTTCTGCCTGTTTGTCGTGATCAACTTCCATGGAGCCTCCCTAGGGTTTGTGGCCTCTACTTTGCTATGATTCTCTACCCCCTTCTCACGGTTCCAACCCAAACTCTGTTGATCATTGCCTCTTCTTGTCCGCTGTTAGTTAACTTGGAATGGTGGCCGTATGGGGCCGTACAATGCTATGCGATGGTCGTACAGTATGGTTGTACTTTCCTTCTCTCTCTCTCTCTCTTTCTCTCTAAATTCAATGTAAACTTTTGTAAAGATGACTTCCTAACTCTCAAAGCAAACCCGACTTTGATACCATGTTGGTTTTTTAATCGAGATCTGATTCCTAGTCTCGAACAATTTACTGCAATTATTGACTAAAAATGCACTGAATCTAACAATTATACAACATAATTAAACACATGAAATCACAATAAGATTTGACACTTAGATTTACCCTGGAAAACTCCAACTAGGGAAAAGCCAACAAACAATTTGATTTTATTAACTATAAAATCCTGGGCTTCAATCTTGGGATAATGGTTCATTGAGGAAAATACAATGACAGAATGCCAACCTTCAAACCTCAAGATCAGTCCTTCAATCTTGGTGGTTGCTAACCTTCGGCTGCCACTTGCTTCATTCCTCTGACCTTTGCCCCTTGTACCTACATACTTGGTTGAAAGACTGTCTTCAACTAATCGGTAAGATCTCCCTCTCTCACTCTGTGACTGATGTGTGTGTCCTCCTCTCACTTAGGTTGTCTTTTATAACATTACAGTATGCAAATACCTTAGGCCAATACCATGGACTACCAAATACCATGGGTCGTCTAGATCACATTATGTAAGGTAATTACAAAAGTACATTCACTTTAGTAGTTCACTTTACTAAAGTGAATCTCCTAAGTCTGAGAGTCAATAATGATGACTTTCACCTGTAGACATTGTCTACGTGGAAGTACCTGTCCGATGCTACAAAAATCAACACCTCCAAGCCATGAACATTATAGGAGATAATCTTAATGGGACCACCCCACTTGGGGTATTCCTTGCTCTAAGTACCACTAAGATAAGGCTTGCTTGTCTTGGTTAACTTCTCACAAATCTTGTGCTTGAACTTGTTTAATGACAGATTTTCTGTCTGCTTTAGAGCCTCTAGAATCCTTTGAAGCATACAAAGCCATGCCTCCTCCAGATTGCTAGATCTTGGGCCTGAGGTCATAATGACCTCCACCTCGACTCTTTGGGGGGGAGACCTCATTACTTGAGTACATCGAATTTCTTTAGAGGGTTTGGGGATTGTTGTCTCTTGATTCCAATTCATTAGAGAGATTGACCACCGGAGAACCAGGGGGGAAAATATCTTGAACAAAAGGGGGCTCTCTGAAAACAGACCTAGACGTGATTGAGATTGATTCCGATCCCAAAGCCAGTTTTGAACTGTCCACATTGCATTGGTTTTTGTTCCCTTCCTCGGAAAATAGCAGTAGATTGCCATAAATCATTGTTTGATTTTTTGCGAAAGAGATAGATCTCGAGTTTCAATGGAGAGAATTTTTAGGGGAATGTTCTTTAGAAGGTGTTACACTGCACCTGTACCCAGCACATCTTCAGGTGTACCCCAGGGAGAGAGGGCCAATTTTTTTGACTAGGAGGGGTGTTATCGTGCAATGGTGGTCATGGCTGGGCCCTTTGGTCATCCTTTAAGGGTACTATGGCTTAATGGCACTGCCGACTGCCCTTTATTGGGATTTTTAACCTCGGGGTTGGTATCCGTGGCCCCTAAGGGTTGACCACTGGGTCACATGGATCCATATCTTGTTTACGAGCTTCAGTGGCCTCTGATTCAGCTACGAGACACTCGTCTTCATTCACAACCACTTTGGACACCCTCTTGGCCCTTCGGTTAGTGGGCACCTGCTCTCCCTGGCCTTATCTCCTTAGAGGAAAGATACCCTCCATGCCAGGCCTTTTCATGCTTTGAGGAGGTCATTGAGCAATTTTACAACATTCGAGGGGTTAGATGGGGTATAACTCCCTCCCTCCAACTCACTCTAGCCTTTCGTTCGGAGTGATTTGCTTATTTGAGCGTGTTTTGGCACCCGGGGGTACAAATACCCCAAGTAGCCTACCTTGAGCCTACCTTAGGCTATATTTTATTATTATTTTCTTTTAATTTTCAGTTGCATTTTATAATTTCAAATTGACTTATTTTAAGGCATGCAGGCTTGGATATTTTAAAAAGTGAGTGTGAGCATATAAATAGATCTCCTCACTTTCATTTTAGAGACAAAACTTATGGGATAATACACTATGCATTTGTTTTACCCTTGCTAGGGCTCTTTGGATGGATGCGCTCCTGTTGAGGAAGTTTTTTTTGGGTTAACGCAAGCGTTTTCTGGTAATTCTTTGGTGAAGTTCTTTGCTTGGTGATGTTTTGATTTGTTGGATGAACACGAGCACAAAGAGGTCAGGCTTCTCACCCTTTTGTTTGAATGTTGGTGGATGTGCACGTTCAGAGTCTTAGTGGTAGCCCTAGTGCTGCACTTTTTCCAAGGATAGGCCATTACCTTCATTCTTGTCACCTTAGCAAGCTGAGGCACGTCTCCTTGTGGGGGTGCCCTAGGGTTTCTCCGTAGTTTTTCTAGGCTAGTTGCTTGACCTAGGAACCCTTCCTCACTAGGTTAGCCATTCTCCCTAGAACCCCTAGGTTGGGTAGGGCTTGTGCTAGGGTAGGGTCTCCCTTGGTTTTCACACTTCTTTTCTTCACCCAAACCTAGTCAATAGGGTCAGATAGATTTGATTTTACATGCTAGATTAGGGTAATTTTAGGTCTGCAATTTTATGGTAAAAACCCTAAAAATAAAAAAATTATTTTTTTTGCACCTTCAGGCCTCCCTAAAATTTCGGCCACCTTCCCTACAAATTCGCCTTGGCCTCTAAAGCCCTAAAAACCCTAAGGCTGAATTATAGGGAACCTTAAAAATACAAAATTTGCAAAATTCTCAAAATTTGCCCTAAAAGGCCCTAAAACAGTCCTAATTTGACCGTAAACCTACCCCCCTTCTCCCTTCTAACCTTTGCTGTCCTATTACCTAGCTGCGGCCTCCCTCTTTCCTTTCCTTCACCCACGGGCTGCTTTCCCTCTACCTCTTGCTTGCCCTAGGGCTGCTCCTTATTTCGGGTCTGCTGCTATAGCAACACCCTCTCCCTCTTCTTTCATTCGGGGCCTCTACCCATACCCTCGGGCTGCCTTTACAGTGGCATCCCTCCATTTGGCTCTCCAATCTCCCCTAACCTACACAGTGGCAAGAAAGGGGTTAGTTCACGTTGGGACTGTTCACACACAAATCCTTAACACAGTCTGTAATTAGTTATGCATATTCACATTTACCTCAGACTTTGTGTTTCCTATTGCATATATAAAATTGGGTTGACTAAATACACATTTAATTTGAAAGTCCGTGTTTTAGCCCCCGTCTTCACAGTCACACAGGCTGCCCTTTCAGTGGCAACCTGTCCCAATTACTTTAGACTAACCTATACTAGGTCCTACTTAACTCTCCCTTTTAACCTACACATGCACAAACAAGAGGCTAGTAAATGCTGAAAACAAATGTTGATATATATATGCGTGTTTTGACTTGATGTAAAGCACTGAAACCTTACCTTTGTTGTTGCACTTAAATGTTACACAGTCTGCCTAGTACATTTTTGGGATGGGAGACACCTGGCAAACGCCCTTGGCAGGCAGGGAATGCATGCTTACTGTATTAAGGAATCAAGAATTGTTTGGGTAAAATTAACCAGATGTTTCCTAATATTTGCAGGGATTTCTAGCTTGAAATTAGGATGAAACACCTCTATTTTTAATATTTATTATTATTTTTTAGTTCTTATTGATGTGGCAAGGGTTGTCAACTATTATGCAACTATAAAAGAAGTAAACAAATAGTTATGGACTCTGAAGTGTGTAACCTTATTTCCTCCGTAGCTAATGCACATGGATACAAGGAGTTGATTAAGTCCTTGTACAAAGCAACATAATGATTAGGAAGATTTTTTGGAGGTGGAATTCTTCCTTGGTTAACTGTGTAACTCGATTAGGAGATAGTCCCAATCTATGTCACAAGGTTCAGGTTTGGCCACCTTCAGGTTCGATTCAGGTTTGAATTTTCCAAAGAGGTTCGACATAGGTTCGTCTATATACATTTTCAATATACATATATACTATTTAGAAATTAGTATTACAATATTACTCTATTATGAATTATAACATAAAACATTTAAAAGCAAACAACAATGAACATTTAAAGATAAAAGAGTAATGCCTCCCATGTGTTAAAGTTAGGGCTTTTCAACAAAAATAAGAAAAATTATGTACTTTAAGATATAATTTAAACTACAAAAATAATACTGAAGATATAATTTTCATCTCTTTCAAATTTAACACTCACTAAGGATCACTGTGTTAAAGTTAGGGTTTGAAACATAAAAATTAACAACTGCAGATATCCACTATAAAAGTACAACTGAAACAAAATCACAACTTGTAGTGCAACAATAGTAATAGAGGAAACTAGCTAACAAAAGAAACAAGTTTGATAACTTACTTGACGAGTTGGACCTTCCTTATACTCGGAATTTACTTTCAGATTATATCTTGTCTCTCAGAGACAAGTCAATAATTGGAACAAGTAACTAACCCTTACCTGAGGGTAATCACATACTTGAGAGAGAGAGATAAAGTGATGTAGGATATGGTTGGACAATTACAGTAGGAAGTGTAGCAGCTTAAGACATCCAAGATGAACCTCAAGATGTGTTTACCAAGACAACCAACAAGTGTCCAACTGAGAATGGCAACCTAAAGCACTTCACAACACTGGAGGGAAGCCTTCAAGGAAACCTTAGCAAGATAGTAGGAACACAAATAGACCAAAAACAGTCTAGTGGCATTCACATAACAATCCACACAGGTAGCGACCCACTCAAACAACCCACATACAAGCAACGACTCACTCAAACTACCCACACACAGGCAATGACTCATTCAAGCAACCCATACACAGGCAACGACCCACTCAAATAGCCCACACACAAGCAGCGACTCACTCAAACAACCAACACATAGGTAGCGGCTCACCCAAACAATCCATACACAGGGAACAACCCAAACAACCCATACACAGGGAACATCCCACTTAAACAACCCACACACAGGCAACGACTCATTCAAACAACCTACACACAGGCAACGAATCACTCAAACAACCCATACATAAGCAACGACCCACTCAAATAGTGCAGACACAGGTTGAGGCCCACTCAAACAGATCACACATAGGTAGAGGCCCACTCAAATAGACCTCGACGCCCTCCCAACAACGAGTAGTAGCATAGCGACACCCTCCTAACACATTAGCGACACCTTCAAATAGGGTATGGCTGCCTGAAACAAATAGTGGCACCCTCGAACAAGGTATGACAGCTTGAAAACATAGTACAAAAGCTTCAAAATAGAGTATGGCTCACATGAGGGAGAAGCAAACAACTGTTGGAAGTCCAAATCAAGAGAGCGCTCAAGCAAGAGAACTCTGAAAACCCTATACGTCATCCAAAAATGCATGCATCAAACCCTAGTTCAGGCATAAGCAATCAGATCTCAGATCTCATCTTCAAGACTCAATTACAATGAAGGCTTAGACTTGTATTTATAACCTTTAAAGACTTCTAGAAGGTTCTACCTTCTAATTCTAAATTGACTTTAGGGTTACTCTACAAAGGTTAAGACATCATGCCACTAAGGAGGGTTACCAAATATAACTCATGGGGGTTAGAGAAATTGGTAATGATTAATTGTGATGAGAAGATGTAAATGGAAGGTCAAGAGTTCAAATCTTCCATAGGTACTTGCTTACAAAAAAAGAGAGGATTACCAAATATAAAATATAAATTAATGTTAAGACATCATAACAAAGGGTTAAGGTACCACACTCAAAAGGGGCGCTAGCACAAAGAACCAACAAGGGAAGGGTCAATGCAAGACTAAAGCCACCACAAGGCTAACCACAAGTCAGCAGAAGGTGTCACAACAAGGTGGGAAGACAACCCTTTTAACCACAAGGAAAAGCAAACAAACTTTTATCTCTCTCTGAATGTATGTGGTCCACAAGTGTTCCATACAATAAATGGAAGTTTTATCATCGCCATATAAGGAAGGTCCAAATTGGATGATGTGATCCTTTGATCCTCTTGACTGCTCCTAAGGTCAAATGCTAGTGATTCCACGAAGGGGTGGCCAGTCCCTTGAGGAAACAACCTAACTCAACCATCTCAAGGACCTAGGAGAGGAGGACATCACACATTAACATCTTGGTTAATTGACCAAGATCCACTTGGTTAACTGACCAGGAATACACTTACAGGACTTGCTTGGTCCTAGACCAAGAATCTGCCTGGTCTCAGACCAGGATGTCTCTGTCTCTGCCTGTAGGATTTGCTTGGTCCTCATGACCAAGAAACTTTCTGGTCCTTGACCAGAATGCCCTATAGACAGATAGGGGCCCTAGCCACATGCTAGGGAGTTTGCCATGGCTCTAACATGCTTGGTCCCAGACTAAGAACCCCAGTAGACTGCTAGGGGCCCTAGATACCTGCTAGGGAGTTACACTGCCTGGTTAACTAAACAGAAACCCTAGTTAACTTACTAGGGTGCCATCCTCCTAGAGAATGGCTCTCGTAACTGCATTATCTCTAACATAATGAACACTGAACGCCTCGAATTTGGGCCGTGGCTTGCACAAAGGCTATAGGTTGTAATGATGTAGTGGGTTGGGGCCTAGGCCGTGGCTAGCACGCAGAGTCACGACTGCAACAACTCAAGCTCAGTGTCAGCAGCTCGAGCTCAGTGTCGGCGGCTCGAGCTCAATCACCAGACTCACCATTACCAGTTTTTGCTGTTGCGACTCATAGGTTTCTTGCAAAGGTGCAAGTTGTAGCTTGAGAGGATTCACGGTCGTGAGTTACAGTGTACACTTGTGGATAGTTGCACTGTCTATTTTGGGGTGAAAATAGCCCTAATCCATTGAAAACGTGAAGAAAACCTTGCCCGAAAGATAAAAGTCCGTGTCGAATTCGTGCTTGGGGTTCGATTTTATCAGGTTCATCGAAACAGATAGCCGAACTGTTCGCCTTTCAAGTTCGACATGAGGTATGGCTATTAGGTTCACCAAACTTGAACGAATTTTTGAAATTTGTTTAGGTTTGCCGAATTCTGAACCTAGAGGTTCAGGTTGGGTGAATCCTGTGACATAGGTACTAAAGTTTAGAGAACTATTCAGGAAGTAGAAGATAATGTGAGAAACCTCAAATCAATGAAAAGAGAGATAAAAGACATGAGATAATGGCATGGATACAAGCTCTAGATGAATCCTCACTACTAAAGTCTTGTATTGTGGTGGAGTTTGGATAGTCTGGCGTATCTTGATTGTATGGGCAACCTAGGAAACAACATGCAATTTTGGAAGATTGTAGGCACACGAATGAATTGTAGTTGAGGTTGCCTTTGCTCACGAGAATCCTAATGCTTGTGGCGATTCGCAATTTGGTTTACTCTATAGATGAGTATGGTGAGTTGAGACAAAGAATGTTGGAGCAAAATGTTGAGCATGGATATGTGCAAGAGGTTTAGTAGTTACGGGCATTGTTTCCAGAGGAGTGATGCCCATTAACTTGTAGACATTGTTGCTTGTGGGTAAAAAATGTCAGAGGAGGGGACCTCTTGATTGTAAACCTCATGCTGTCCAATCTTTTGTGATTGCTAGGAAAGAAACTATTGCTATTGGTGTTCTATTAGGTTATGGAATATGGACATCATATCTCACATCATCTTGGCCTAAAAGTGATTGCGTTAATGATGTTGATCACATAGCTCTAATGTTAAACATTAGACCAAACTAGATTCAAGAACCTCAAGAATCTCAAGCATGTGTAGTGGAATAAGTGCCTGGATGGAATAATGGGGTTGTTCATGGATTCATAGTAGAATGGACTCCTGGTTCCATGGGATACTGGTGGAAATGAACGGTTATTTGGAGAATCATGAAAACGCCATAAGTGTTTGAATAATTCTGTGAGTATCGAGTAGAAATGCGTAGAGTTTTGGCGGAATCTATGTAAAACATGAAGTATAGCACATGATCACTTGAATTTGGAAAAAAATCTTTGATTTTAAGGAGTGTTTGCAAACAAGGACATGGTGTGAAGCAGTGTACCAACATCTTCCAAAAACTCTAGGGAGGCATTGATATGTTGCTAATCACTCAAATTATTGAAGAGGAAGCCCTGGATAAGGATTGAAAGAATCATGAAAAACTAGAGATGGGAGTGTTATCACGAATCTTGTAGTTGCCCCGTGAGATGATCCTATTCAGGACGACATAGGAAAGGCAACTAAAGTCGCGACCTATGATATCCAAGACTTCCAAAAGAACTCGGATGTCACACTAGTCATGGATATCGACACTTCAAACCCAATGAAAACACAAAGCCCAGGGGGCATCCCTATGACCAAGAAACCCTAAAATAAGGAAAACGAGTAGATGACTGAGGGAAACTTAGTGGAATCTCTTAGTAAGATGGTTAATTAGAGTTTAGAACGATTACCAAGAGATTTCAAGTATCCAGGTGAAAAGCCCCAATTTTACCCTAGGTTTTAATGTAGAAAATTGGGGTCTAGGGCAAAACGGTGAAATTTAATGAAATTGGACACTCAAGATGATTGTTGGATGTAGGATTAGGCAAATGAAAGCAAAACCAACGATACCCAGTTTACGGTTTTGGAAATACCCACACCTCCCAAGGAGGGCGTTTTTCCCTAAGTAGCAGGCCAATGCTTTAGGATGGACAAATGGAGTCCAATTATGGTGAAAATTGAAACTTAGGAGTTTTATGTTTATTCCAAAGTGGGTTTTAAGTTTTATAGCTCGCCGCAAACCCGAACTTGCAGATCTAAAAAACGAGGGTTTTACAATTATGGAAGTGATGGGCAATGCATGCATAAAATAAAAGAAGGAGAAATTACTTGCGAGATGTACCTGGATCTTGTAGATGACTTTATAAATGATGAAGAATGCCACTTTCCCGTTCAAATGAGCCTTTTCGAATAGGATCTTGATGTAGTTGAGCCACAGCCAGTCACCTTAGCGCCTCCTTCAACTTGCCATATCAGTGAAAACCAAATGATAAGGCAAATAAATGACATCTGCAGAATAAAGAAAGGATAGGAAGTAAAATCATCAAGATAGAAATACTCCTTGATCCGGACACCCTGGAGCTGGGACAACGGTGAGTTCCCCCACAAAAATGCCCTCTCTCTCTCTCCAGCGTGCGTCCTTCAACTTGCAGATGAAATGGACAAAGGAAAAAATACAAGATGGATCTCGAACAAAAACTAGAAGAGTAGAAGAGTAGCAATGCCAGTCATCAGATCATCAAATCATTTACAAGATACACAGAAGAATAATCCCAGACAAACAAAAATATCTTTATTCAAATTCTGGTGCCAAAGCTCATGAATTACAATGGGGGGGCACCTCTCTTAAATAGTTTGAGAAAGATGTAAACCCTAACTCACTTTTACATCCAACGGTTGAGATTAAAACATCATCAACGGTGGAGATCAACAATACATAGATCACAACATGGATCAAGTGACTAAGTCAAAGAGGGGGTGCACTTTACTTAAGGATGCCTATCCTAGGTGAAAGTCACAATATAACATAAGATATGACATGATACTACATAGGAGGGGGTCACTAGGGGCTTAATTCACCCTAGGCCCCTTTACAACTTCATAATATAAGATATAACAATGAGATACATCAATGCCCAAGTTGAGGGGGCGCCCCTTGGGGGGATCTCCTCACTGGCTGAGCCAATATAAAATAATCCTGACATATGCTGACTGAAAACTGTTGGAGGACTGTTTGAGATGCTGAAACACGTCATTTGTCAAAATTCCAAGCCATTTCCTTGACCCAGGAGGCAAAATCGACTTTTTCAGTGATTCTTCTAGTTCATTTTTGCTGGTATAATCTTTGGAAAATGATAAATCCACTGTAACTTTGTCCAGGGTGCAAGTTGGGGCAAACTCACTGCTTAGGATGATTTGGAGACATAGAAGAATGGTATAAGTGACTACTCATACCCCCTGGAACACTGCTCTGCTCTAGGAGATCCAATCATACTGCCATCTAGAATAAAATTTGATCATTTGGCCAATAATTAAGTGATAATAATCACTTATCAGGAGAACTGGGGCCAAACTCTCAAAACTGAAACCACAGTATTGGTCTTGGGCATGTCTAGAACAAATATAGATCATGTTGTTTATTGAGTCATTGCCTTGGGAACCATGATTGACTTGGTCAACTGGGTTGACCAGGTTAAAATACCCAAACTGAAGGTGAGAAACTGTATCAATATAATCCTATAAACATCCATGGTAAGAAATGCTCCAATAACGTATATCAAAATCAAACTTGAATCAGTTATTCATAATCATGGTGACAAATAATAATAATAATAGTAAGATGTACTTGTGCTTTTGAAGAATCTTGAAACTTTATGGAAGTCTGCTTGTTCATGCCATACTTACAAAGGGTAAACAATGTGCTACAGATGGTTGAGGATGAAGGAACAAGGTTAAGGCAAAAGGGAATGACTTTTAACTGACTTCGACTCAGTGATCTATCCGAATGATAAATAATACACTCAACCAAGGTGACATGTGTACGACAGATAGAAATAGGGGATGGGACTCGGTAGTGTCTCACAAATGGGTAAAGTACTTGGATATGCTTCCCTTAGACTCTAACAAGCTTTCCTTTACACTTTAATTGTAACATAGGTCAACCTTCAAAGGCAGGTGCCCTGGAAGCCTTCTAGGCTCTAGTACCGACAAAGACCCAGCCTTTGCAAGCTAGTCTCACCCTGATGCCCTATGGGGGCACATGAGCCAAACACTATACAAAGACTGAGTGCTCATCCTTTGACCATTAACCTTTTCAATACACTTTACATTTCACAAGATAATAGCCAACCTACAAGGGCAGGTGCCCTAGAAAGCCTTCTGGGCTCCAGTAAATGACTAAGGTCTAGATCCACTGGTAGCGAGCAATCCATAGCCCCGATGGGTTTGCCTCTCCCTGCCGCCCCTGTGGAGGGCAAATTGAGCCTTACATTATACAATGAATGAGTGCTCAAACCCTTGGCCACTGACTACCTTTTATAACTTTTGCATCCTTTAGATATAGCTTTTATGTGTTTCGATGCTTTAGTGTTTAGCAACATTGTTATGGTGGAGCACTTGTTTTGAGCACTAAAGGATACCTACCCTGTGAACCCAACCACACTGGCCAAGCCACATACTTCATAGCCAAAGACACATAGCAACATGGAGTCTATCATACATAGGAGTCACAATGGGGAAAGGATCTTCAATCTCACAAGTCTCAATCCGTCTAAGTTATGGGACAAAATCAAAGGTGGATGAACTAGATGGATGGGGACAAGTGACATGGAACCAACCTAGCACCAAGGTTTATAATTTGTACGAGCATGGCATGAGCAACAATCTTCACATCAAATTCCTTGATTAATCATAACACAAGTTGAAGCAACAATAGATATACGCATAGGTCACCATAATCATCCTAACATGATAGGCATAGCTATGTGACGTACATCATAGAGCAAAATCAAACCAAGGAAGTGTATACCTGATCTCACCAAATATACATGTCTCCAATTGATAAGCCCCTCTATAACTGTTTGTATCAACTCTGATCTGCTGCTCTGCTACAATGAACTAGATCATCACCAAAAGCATCTCAATGGACCCCTGAATCTCAGTCCCGGCAAGGAAAATCCGATGAACAAGGCTATGGAATAACTGAAGTTGTAAAGATCCATGCTAATACCCCATTTGAAAAATAGCCCGGAACAGAAAAAGAAACAAGTCTGTATGCTGCATCATGGTAGCCTAGTAGCAGAATGTATATGTGATAACAGGGAGTTCAAGGAGAATACCGAATGGGAATAAACTTCCAATGAATCTAGGATCTTAGAACCCAATTAACCCTATTGTTAGGCTTTGATACCAATTGGTGTGTGCTCACATCTAAAATGTTGAGAAAGCAATGAACATGGAAGCAAACAAGAACATAGACATGCTGAGAGACAAGTGTTTTCCGGCTGTACTTGTACACTCAATCAGTATATGAGTGTATGCATCAGGGTACAATGGGTACATAGTTTGTATGCACAAAGAAGCAAAAATAGTATGAGCAGTATAAACAAAAGAGACATTTGTAACTTGCACCCTTGGCTTCTACATTTAACTCATTTAGAAGTCCAATGAGGATAACGCTAAAAGAAAGAAAGCTAAAAGCTATTTACAACATCCCCTTTCCATTTGAGGAATTATACAAACTTTTGACTTTGACTTTGAATTCTCATAAGGTAGAGATATCTTTGGAACTCTTTTATTGTTCTTTTACTTTTAATGCTCATAAATTTGGGGTGGAAATGCTTCAGGGACTCCCTTATTATGTTTACCATACATGTATTTGCCAATGCCAGTGATTGTTTTGCTTACTAGTGAAATTAAATTGATTCTCTTTTTGTTTTCCCCTTGCTTGAGAATTGTCATTATCACGATCTGGTTAGTGCTTTGATTTTTCTCACAGATACAATTAAAAGAAGGAAAGCATATCGCTATTTCAACATAAGTTATGTCTAATAGAGTGAAAATGTCCTTGTGTATAGATATATGCCAATATTCCTCTGAAAAATCTAATATGATAAGAATGTAAGCATTTTACATATGTATGAATAGCTCTTTGATGATTGTTTTACTGTCAAGTTAAAGTATTCAGGCAACAAATATACTTATTTGCATAGTTACCATGAAGTGCTTTCTGCACTACATTGAGAAGTATATTGCACCATCGTCTTTCACAGTTAAAACATTTAAGGGGCTGCAAAAACAACGAGCCTTCATTTTTCAATTTTATATTTGGTTTGGTTATTACAACTCTTTAATGCTAAATATATCTTCCCTAGAACCTCCACAAATTACATCTTTTGTCTTGATATGCATGTGTCTTAATGCAGCTTTTGCATTACATTTTGTAACTCTTTTGCAATCAAAGTTTGGTGTTTTGCAAAACTTATACAACCAGGGAACACGCCAGCTATTAGTCATAGCTGGCTCATTAAAAGTGTCCTTGCACTGTATTGCTTGGTTTGCCAGGTTCTGATTTTAAATATTTGCTTAAATTCAAACTTGAATTTTAGTTTGATATAGTTGGCTGTTGAAATATGTGAAAACAGGAATTGAGGGCTGCACTTCTGCCACTAGTTCCAAAACATGTGAATGAACAAGCCGCTCTAATGGAGAGTTATAAATCCTTTTATTCCAAGTGGCTTTTCCAGTTGAGGTTTGGTCAAACTTTCAATACCCTTGTGTGCCTGTGGGAATCAAGCTTATGTTTGTGGTCAATGCTTATATATTTGACATTCAAGTCTTCCTCATATTTTGCAATTTTTGCTTGAGCATATTTTTATGGGTCTAAGTTACATGTATTATGAAAAGTTGACAAATATACCTATGTTTTGTGAAAGTTGGGGGATGAGTTCTGATGGTGAAGAGAGAGATCCCTCAAATTTTAGGAGATGGGAAATAGAGGACCCCCCATAAAATATAAAGAAATTAGTAATTTTATTAGATTGATCACATGTTAGTAAGTTTTGGAAAACTATCTACCAAGTGTATACAAGTTTGTAATCACTATTTTCTTATAAATGGTTACTATTTATATTAATGTGGTTGTGACCTTACTGTTCAGCCTTCTAATACAAAAATTTGGAAATTATATTGTCTAGAAAAGTTCCAAATACTTCAGAATATCCAAAGGAGTGCTGCTTGACTTCACGATACTCGAAATTCTAATTATAGTGTTCACTACTTGGATTGTATAAAGCAGTGAAGCACCACTTGTGGGAGACTTGCGAGTACTTGTGAGTCTTCAAGATTTGACTGTCGGGTCTGGTAATCGCTCTAGACTCGGGAGCACTTGCCCTAACTCATGGACTTGCCAAAGCTCGTGAGCTCAGTTGGATTTGGCCCAAACTTGTCATGAAACTTGCTTGGACTCGGTCGTGAAAGGGAAAACACACCCTCGCGGAAATGATATTGGACGCCACAATTTTATGCTTTTTGAATCTTGATTGAGTGTTGGGGCCCGCAGACGGTGGTTTTGGAGGGAAAACGAGACTGTAGGAAGCTATAAAGTTTATAGATCCATGGCGCTGACGAGATAGGGTGAGTCATGGCTTTATCCAATTGCAATCAGACGGTTTCCCTCCAGGCGACCTGTCAACTACTTGCTAACCTTGGCGTTTGTTCTAATGGTCGACGTTTGCATTCAGGTGGTCGTGCGACTTGTTATTGTGATGGTGGCCAAGCTGTGGCTTGTTATTGTGACGGTGGCCATGTTTCATGTCTTTGTTGCCCTCTCAATAGTGTATTCATTCACCTCCCGACGATGGCTTAACTTAATTGTTTTGATTTTTCATATATGATGGCTTTAACAATGTGATATTAGTTTTATTATTATTTTTGTTTAGATAAAGGGTAAATAGGTTAGGATATCGAGGTTATAAAAGAAAATTACTATATAAGTTATAATGTATATAGTTTATAACATATTATATACTTTACATTTACTCATGTATAATATATATTATATACGTACTTTAGGATTATATATATATGAAAATGGATTATAAAAATTAAATTATAATTGAAGGATAATATATATTATATGTGATATGTGAATGAATTATAAAATATAATTTATAATAAATACCAAAATTTACCATATTTTATTTTTTTCTCCTATTTGCCAAGTCTTGATGAGTCTATCCTGAGTCCTTTCCAAGTCTTTCCCGAGTTGACAAGTCACATGCTAGCTGAGTCTTTGCCGAGTCCGAGTCATGCAACATTGGTATAAAGCCTTACAAAATGACCCAACAAAAAAGGTCTTGTAAAACATTTTAGAAAGCAGGAAATAACTTTAATCATACCCGCAATGGGTGTTCTTCTCTTGGCCTGCTACTGATGCAAGGAAAGAAGGATATCGCTTTCCAATTTGCCCTGTATGCTGCTCCATTTATCTTCCTCCATTGCCGCTACTTGATCATGACCAAGAGAAACCACTGCAGCTTCTGGAGATACAAAGTCTCAATTCTTCAAACCTAGTCCTTTGTTCCAGTTCCAAGTTAAGGACTTTGTATTGAAGTGTTAGATTATTGAGTTACTTCTAAAGTATTTACACCATGTTTGGGGGTGCTTCATGAGATTTGGGGTGCAGGGTGTATGTTCAACTCCTAGATGCTCTGAGATGGATTGTAGCATGAGAGATGGTTTGTGATGGCTATACACACTTGAAATAGATTGCTTAGTGGATGTTTGACCTTAGTTTATTTCTAGTTCAATGTTCCTCCTTGCGTTGGACATCTCTTGCCTGGATGGTGGGCACACTTCATGATGGCCACACGGAGGATTCATTTGGTGGGAGAACTCCCTACAGGATATGTTACAGGGTTCGTCAAACCTAAACCTCCAGGTTTGAATTTTGGTGAACGTAAAAAAATTGGAAAATTCGTTCAGGTTCGTCTAGGTTCGAGCAACTGTTTTTCACTTTTCGGCTAGGGTTTTAACAAAGTAGATGTTTTGGCACTCTCAGCGTGTTGTTTGTGTTGGATTTTTGAACTCGTGAGTCCACGACAGTCCACCACAGACATATTGACCATCCTATAGTCTGTGACCAACATTTTTTGAACCTGAGTCTACGACAGTTTGCGTTAGACATATCGACCAACCCATCAAGTGATTCTTGCTAGTGTAGTCGCAACTCGACAAAAGATAGAGGCGGCTGCGTGAGTCTCAGCAGAAAGAGTATATGCTGGACAAAGAGTCTACGGTTGGGTGGAAAATCGCTCTTACACAGCCATTTGTTTGTATATGCGTTGGGAAAAATGGGGACTTTAGGATGGTTCACCTCAGGTCTTATCTTAATATACTTGGTTGGAATATCTGCAAAACAACATGACAAATTCCTCCAAGCCTTGAGGTTTTCTTGTAAATCCTTCCAAGGAAGGTTCACCTTAGCATACATCGTCAATTAGGAAAGCTTAGCTCATATCCTAGCTTATGCAAACTTGTATCTCTTCTAAAATGCCAATCACAAGCAAATTCACAAGAGTAACATATGAAATAAGCAAAGAGATTTCCTTCCTTAATTCAACGAAGCAAATTTACTCATCTAAATGGACTAGGTTTAATAATCCTACAATGCAAGAAAGAGCAATATTATTTCAATTCAGATCACTAAGTTATGCCTCACATGAAGAAAAATCCCAAGAGTCAAGAACTTATAGTTGCAAAGATAGTTTTATTCTAAAAAATTCAATAACAAGATACAATAATGAGTAGGCTCTCTTATATAGGAGAGAAACTCAACTTCCTTCACATTAAAATAATAATAGATGTATCAAAACCTTAGATATATCCTTGGGAGGATCACCAATCCTCTAGACATGGTAAAAACATATTAAACAATAAAGGAGTTATAACAAAATACTTCAAAACTGTAACGGGAGTCCCAAGCTAAGGGGGTTGCCTCATCTAGTCAATAGTCAAATCATGAGAATGGTCCATAGAAGCTCCAAAAAAGGAGAGAACTCTCTTCCAAGGAGGTCCAAGAGTAACAACATCCATAAAATGCCCCAACGACCAAAGTTCTCCCCCAGAAACTCTCACATGTGTGGTCTAAGCGCACAATCCAAGGTAACCTTCAAGTACCAAGATCCAACAATGAATGGTCCAATCCATAAAAGGAGGAGCACTTTTCAAGAAAATTGTATCAAGTGAAGGGATGGACAAATTCTAGGGTCAAACCTTAGAGTGCTCCTCCAAAATGTTAGGGAAAAGCCTAAAAAATGCCACATGTGTGGTGCGGCCTCCTAGAAATCAGCTGCAACGGTCCATATGATGAAGAGATGGTCCAACAAAAAGGGAAATGGTCCAAAGGAGGCAAAATAAGGTCCAAATGAGTCTTAAGACTCTCCCATGTGCCAAGGAATGATCCCTCCATCATGTTGGAAGGGCCAACCCCATCCTAAGAGCTAGAAAAATGTCTAAGTGCAAGTGCCAAGTGTAGTGCTCCACCTAGAACACATAGTGATCATCAAGATATATCACATCAAGTGTTATAGCATGTGTATATGAATAAATGTTTTACTGTTAAAGGGTCAAACCAACACATAAGTTAGGAAATGTTCTCAAATATGAAAATAATACATGAAATTAACTTACAGTTACAACTTTTTAACAACTCAATGACTTAATTAACCTTTACTCATTGAGTCGAACTTTGGCGTGACCTTTTTGAAGTCTTTTTCCAGGAGGTGATTTTAATTTTTATCCATCGGTGGACTGGAGTTAGAGCATCGAAGAGGAGCCAGAGTAAAAAATTAAGCAGAGAGTAGCATGTAGGTTTGTACAAATAAATTCGTACAATAGTACAGATTCGTACGGTCATACGTAACATGTCTGTATAGTGGTATGGATAGCCTGTCATGTACTCTGCCTTTGGTGAGTTGGGTTCCATGAAAGTTTGCTTCCGATTGAACTAGGATATCATTGTTAATCCCAGGCTGAAGCAACACCATGAAGTGCTTTTGCTGTCTGATGCACTGCGTGCCCAATTTGAGTCTGTATACCCCTACAACTTCACCTCACCATCTCCAAGATATCTCCTCCCATATTCCACTGTGCCTCTCAAGTATCTGAACACATGTTTTGCTCTTGCCTTAGCTCCACCATGAACTGGATCAAGGTGTTCACCACAAAACATATTTCTGGCCTAGTGTTGACCAGATACATCATAGAACCTATCAGCTTCCTATACAATGTGGGATCCATCATATTTGAATTTGAAGTAGTGACCTTCTTTAGATTAGTGATCATAGGCGTGGCCATGGGCTTGTTGTCCTCCATCTGAAATCTCTTCAGGATCTTAATTGCATACTTACTCTGCCCAAAGTTTTAAAACTCGGAACTGGGAGTCGAACCAATCGAGGGTCAACTCGGACCAGAACCGGAGCGGTTTGATTTCAAAGAACCAGGATATTAAATATTATTAATACCTAATATGAATATTATTATTATATTTCCATTATATTTATATATGGCTTTATATTCAATACATTTATTTGGTACACTACACTGTTTTGCAACTAAAATATAAATCTACAACTTACCTTCACTGATTTTAGGTGTTAGTCATGGATTTAAAGTTTTCGTTGAACAATAGTGCGAGTTTGAAGCACTTAAAATTTGCTACAAATCCTTCAGGGAGACCCTCCTTGGTTTGGCATGAACCAATTTGGAAGAACCAATTTGGAAGTAAGGAGTGTAGTTGGTGACAGGACACAGCCCCTAGTGGTTATCCAAACACTTTGGATTACATACTGTCTAAGGGCCCAAAAGAGAAAGTGGTAAAAGAAAGCAACATCTAGAAATGGGAAGGAAGAACAAATCTATGGAACCTGTTCTCCAACTGTAATCGAACATCGACAGTTAGAGGTATAGAAGAGCCATCATCATTACAAAGAACATTTGAGCATTGAGTGATAATACTCTTTGGAGCAACTTTAGGAAACATAATTTCTTGTTGCTTACAAGGAACACTCATCATGTTACGATCTCGGGAAAATTCCAAAACAACTTGAGAACATAAATTAATTTTAATGAGCTTGTAAGAGGCCGTGAGACTCACCGGTTAGTTACGGGCTTGACCGGCTAGGATGGGTTTGGTAACGAACTGACCGTTCAGGCCTCGGGGAAGCTAGATCGTTACCGAACCGGATTTCAGTTCGGTTTTTGTCCCGATTCAAACTGCCAAGATGGTTGGTCGGTTAGACTGATTGGTTTCGGTTTTGGTTTCGGTTTGGCCGATTTTTAAAACATTGACTGTGCCTAAGGAAAATCTCCCCTTGTTTTTGTCGAACCTCCAAACCCAAGAAGTAATGCATCATGCCGATGCCCTTCATCTTGAACTTTTTTGCCATATTTGCTTTGTACCCTGCAATGAGTTTCTCTACACCTATAAGAAACAAGTCATCTACATATAACACCAAAATGAGCATATCATCCTCAATAGATATGAAATATTAGTGGGGATCTTCTTCACTTTTGGTGAAACCCATGCTCTGCAAGTATCCATCGATTGTGGAATACCATGCACTCGTTGCCTGCATGAGTCTAGACTTCATACAAGGCTTTCTTAAGATTGCAAACATGGTACTCCTTTCCATTTACCTTAAAGTCCTGATGTTGCTCGATGTACACATCCTCAGTTATTCCATTGAGGAACGTTGTCTTTACATCCGTCTGGTGTATCCTCCATCCCATAATGGATAGTAAAGACAACATTGCTCTAATTGAAGTGTACTTGGAGCAAACATCTCCTTGTAATCCATTCCCTCTTTCCTGGAGAACTCTCTTGCATCGAACTTCGCTTTGTACTTCTCTACGCTACTTTCGACCACATGCTTGATCTTATAGAGCCATCGGGAAGTCACCATTGACTTCCCCTCTAGTATAGGCACAATGTCCCAAGCATCATTTTTCATGATGGAGGTGTTTTTGCACCATGGCATCCCCTATGAATTGCATTGAAGTGTCATTTCGGTGAAATTTCAACTTGAAGTTCCTTTATTTTTGTTGCCTAAGTTTTTCCTTATCACCTTCTTCTCCTACTTCCATTAAGACTCATTTTCCTTTGTGCTTCTAGTGTTTCCAATGTGCCATGACATATTCACCATTTTGTATCATAGATCCTAGTTCACTCCCCTTGTACATTTTTTTTTCTCCGTATTGGGTCCCTTTGTACTTATCTCTTCCGGGTTGGCTCTCCATCTTTGGATTTAGCCTTTTTTGGCTTTTGGATAGAGTTTCACATCTTTCTTTATATAAGAACCACCTTAGTGCTCCCACTTTGTATCGACATCCTAGCACCACACAATCCCATTGACCTACTTTTGTGGTCATTTATTGGACACTAATAAATTATCTTAAGTATCTTATCTAGTTGAGCTTTCATAATTATCAACTGCCTTGTTTCCTTGTGATTTCTGTCATAATTCAGCTCCGAATCCTTTCCCTATTTTCCCATCTCCTCATAGTTGGAGCAACAACTTCTTGACTATCGTCACAGTGATGCTCACATCTTCGAATTGACTTTTTCATCTTTGAATGCTCATAGAGAGCACAACGATTTGGGTGTCTATGTGAATTCACCAACTTTTCGTTTGAGATTCTTGTCAGCTTAACCTTGTATTATATTTTTGAATCCCCAAGAATATTTATGGAGACACAAATTGAAGTGGCTGCCTTGTATAGTCATGTGAACTTCTAATGCAAGCAAAAGCTCGAGGGTAGCACACATCTTGGTAAAGAATTCCAAAGACCCAAAGACAAGACACCAAATAGTCCACAAAGAATAGCTTTCACAGATTTGCAGAATGGAGTACGTAGTATTTATCTAGGACAAGGTGTGGGGGGGGGGATGCCAAGCTCAAAATTCCAAGGATGAAGTTGCATGTGAAATCTACTAAATTCCTGTAGAGGATTCCCCCCCATGAAGCCACAAAAAGACCTAGAAGAACACTGAGGAGGTACCTAAGGCACACTTCAAGATAAAGATAAGATACTTTTATTATTGTCCAACTAATGATCTCAAAAGTAGGTCAATGGGACTAGAAGATACATCTAGTGTGAATATAATGTGGGCATGCAAAAGCAACTCCTAGATAATGTTGAAAGCAAGATAAAGAAACTTAAAGGAAAAAAAGGTATAACCTAGATAAGTCTCTGACTAAGCTAATCACTAGGACTAGCCAACACTAAAATATGTATATAATAGTGTCATAGGAGGTAACTTGGCTCTTTGTGTAACCTGATTTGTATCACCACCTCTAACTCGGTGAGTGCGGGGGCAGATGTTCTCTTTTCCGAAACACTTGAACCCAAGAGTCAAGGGTTTGCCATTGCATTTTTCTTTCTTGTTTGAGTAGGGCTTGCTACGATCTCATTTCCTCATGCATAATTTAGATGTTTGAGATTTTTGATTGGAGAGTGGGGGAATTTGCAAGCGGGTTGCCCTAATGTATGTTTTCTTTATACTTCATTTTAGAAACCAACTATTTGAGATATGCCACCTCTGAATGGAGCCTCTTGTTTTAAGTTTCGAGAGATTCCATCCTTTGTAACATTTTTTTAATTTTGGATGTTCAAGATGAGAAATTTGACTCCATGTCTACATTAGTGGGGCTATAAATTGGTCATCGAGTGTTGTTGCAATTTTTGAGGGACTTGAATTGTTTGTAGTTGCAGAATATGTTGGTTTTTGACTCTACTTGCCTAGATTTGTCATCGAAGACAGTTATCAAGGGCGGGGGGGGGGGGGTTTCGGATTGAGTCCACCACAGAGTCATGGTGCTGTGGGTTTTGCCTCGTGGAATATTGTTTGTTGGTCCTACGGGTCTCAGTTCGGATTCCCCAAATTCCTTTAAGCTTGACCTCCTATCTATAAATCTGTGTAGGAGGGGTGAGGTTCCTTGATTTCAAAACCCATAGACGTGGCTTCCCTCACGCTCATTACCCACTTTTTGGCCCACAAATGCGGCCCAGAAAGCCATGTATATCTTGTCCCAAGTCTCGATGGCTTTGCTTTATGGGTTCTCTGCTTGACCCATGAGCATGCTTTGAAAGGTCGAGGGAGAGAATGAAAGGTTGCAGGTGAGCCTTGTGTAGATGGGCAGGAGTAACAAGGTTGACAGGGGTGTTGCGACGGGGAGTGGGGAGGAGGGATTCAAGTTGAGTCCACCATAGAGCCATGGTGCTACGGGCTCTTCCCCATGGAATATTGTTTGTTGGTCCTACGGCCCTGTGGGTCTCAGTTCGGCCTCCCCAAATTCCTTTAAGCTTGGCCCCCTATTTGTAAATCGATGTAAGGGGGGGCCAGGGTTCCCTAATTTTAGAACCCATAGACATGGCTCCCCTCACGTTCTTTGCCCACTTTTTGGCCCATAAATGCGACTCAGAAACCGACGAATATCTTGTCCCAAGTCTTGATAGCTCTGCTCTATGGGTTCTCTGCTTGACCCACGAGCACGCTTTGAAAGGTTGTGGGAGAGAATGAAAGGTTGCAGGTGAGCCTTGTGTGAGTGGGCAGGAGTAACAAAGTTGTCAGGGAGTGGGGAGGAGGGGTCACACGACAGGGAATTTGAGCAGGCTTCACGTAATGGGGTCACAAGGTCGACTTGCTATCTTTTCAAGCAAATGTTGTCAAGATAACACTGGACATAGACCACTAGAGCTCCTACAGAGAACTCCCCTCAGAAAACCACTACAAAATGATCGTGAAGAGAGGACAGATAAAGCCATTAACTTGCACACATATGTTCATGATATCTAGACTACTTTCAGATTGATTGTGCTACAAGTAGGCCAGTGTGAGAGACGAACGAGTTTACTACTGTTTATTTGTAAATGCATGTGAATTTGGTTGAGACACTTGTCTAAATGACATGGGATTTCATGTATAAGTGCGTATGTTAATTAGGGTAGATAGGTTGGTACCAAGAACCCTTCTTTTTCCAAATCCATTCCATAAGGGATATGGCAATCTTTATTTGCCATTTTATTTGTTGTAGATTTCAACAGTTAGAGGATAGGATATGACTCTATCGATTCCAAGCTATCCATTTGATTATGAACTTTACATATGAACCTTTTGAGTTGAGGCTCATGAGGAAGGGATTTGGCAATCATATAACAAATGATCAACATTGAATCCTCGAACACCATAATTTCTTGGAGTCTTATTTGTTGGGCTACTAGTAATCTGTGCCACAAAGCGAAAACTTCAGCTTGGTTATTTTTCGTCTCACTTATTAGACATATGCTATTTATTGAACAATCACCACGTTTCCATATTCTTGAGCCAAATATTTTTGTAGAAAATATTCGATGCCTCATGTCTCGTTTTATTCCAAGAGATGCTTATGAACTTGACAGGCTTGGATGATTTGTATTGAATGTGAACCTTGTTTAAATACATAAGGATCTGTCCTTTGTTTTCATATTCCACGAGGTTGATTCTTATTCTCCTACGACTCTTCATTTTTCCTAATAATAATTACTTTGTAACGGTAATCCCTAGGTTAGGTTTCTCACATTCCTCATCTTAATTCGAACGGATGTTTGAGAGTCCAAGCATCTTTCTGAACTTTTCAAGCTTTTCTCTTCCAAGCACTTTGGTGAATATGTCCATAGAGTCTAGACTACTCACTTGTGGAACAGTGTATTAAATCAATGGACTTGACATCTACAAAGTACATGATGTCGAATCAGATGGTACTTTGTGTTGATGTGTTTTTTTCAATCATGTAATCTATTATCATTGGCCAACTTGATTGCAGAAGTGTTGTCAATGAAAAGTGGAGTAGCATTCACTTATTTCTCCTACAAATTCTCTAGTATTTTCTTGTACCACACAATCTCCATTGTTTCCTTTGCAACAACCAGATATTCTGTCTGCAGTGGAATATGTTGGAACAGACTGTTTGAGCTATCTCTAAGAGATTGCTACTAATCCAACATTCATGTGGTATCCTGAAGTACACACTCAATTCTGCTTATTGCTATCAAAGTTTGAATATGAATATCTAGTTAGTTTGAAGTCCTTCACCTTAGAGTGTCTGTATTCGAATTTGTGAGTCCCTTTCAGGTATCTTAGAACTCTCTTTTGCAACACATCAATGTCCTTCACAAGGTTTTTTTATGAACATGGAAAGGATCCCAATAGCAAATAAAATATCAAGTCTAGTAGTGTTGAGGTAGATAAGACTCTTCACAAGTTGTCTGTATTTACCGTTTAGTTGCATCCTCAAATTCATTCCCTTCTTTTGATGTTAGCTTAAAATTTTGTTCCATTGGAGTATTGAGAGAATTGCATTTAGCCATGCCAAACTTGTTCAGTGATTCTTTAATGTACTTCTTTTGGGAGATGAATATATACTTTGGATTTGAGTCACTTAAATACCCAAGTAGTAGTGAAGAATCAATATGCCCTATATTAGTCATCTCAAAACCTCTCTTCAATTCTTTCTTTATGGATGCAATATAGTTTTCATTGTTCCCTGTCATCAATAGATCATCTACATACACTACAAGATATACAACAATTTTGCCAACTTTTTTGATAAACAGAGTTGCATCAACAAGATTAAAGTGGTTGAAATTCAATTTCAGAACATGTTCAGTCAGCTTTTCATACCATGTGCAAGATGATTGTTTCAGGCCATATAAAGACTTTATGAGCTTGCAAACCTTCTGTTCTTGTCCCTTCACAACAAAACCTTCCGGTTGAGACATGAAGACATTCCCTTTCAAGTCTCCATTCAGAAAGAAGTTTCCACGTCCATTAGATGAACTTTCCACCCATTTTGTGCAGCCAAAGCCAATATGAATGGTAGCCCATTTTACTATGGGGGTAAATTTCTCCTCATAGTCTTTGCCTTCTTTCTATGCAAATCCTTTGACACATATTTTGAAACACACCCAACAGAGGTTAAATTGAGCAAGTCAAACTTGGTCAAAGTGAGTTTGACTCACGACTAATTGCTGGTAAAACTCTGTCAACCTGAGTTTGACTCATGACTAATTGCGAGTCAAACTTGGTCAACTTAAGTTTGACTTTGGATGATTATGAAACAATCTTTTAGTGTTCGATTTGTGTCAAACTTGGTGAATCATGAGTTTGACTTGCGATAACTATGCAAGTAACAATAAATCACTCTCTCAACATGATTATGCTCATGAAATTTTTTCCCAAGGAAAACCTTGTGGGATCCCACCCTCTTCCTTGGTATATTTGGATGGAGGGAAGCTCAATTGCCAGCCATAAGCGCAGCTGGTAACCTTGAGGTAACTCAACCAATTTTGAACCTAAGACCTCTGGCCTACCATCGGCAACATGCCTCGGGTGGATGGTTCCACTTATTGAGCTAACCATTGGGGCTGTTATGTGTTGATGATTTGAATGGTAGGAAGCAACAAAAACAAAAACTATTTTTTTCAAACTATGTGGGCCCATTGCTTTAAAAAAAGAATAAATAAATAATAAATTATTTATTAGTTAATGTATTTTTGGGGTTTGTTAGACCTCAAAGTAGATACCTATGTACTTGTTGTGGCTTTGGATTCAGACATTTTTTTTTTTGAACTACAATCTCTCCACTTATTTTGACATTGCGCTTGCTTGTTGGGAACTGTATTTTTTGACTATTATGCATCCAACCACATGTAAAAATTGTCCACTTTTATGCATGCATGCATTTATTTATGTGCCTCTTGAGTGAGTTGGTTCTTATTTAGCCATTGTTCCTTTTTCAACTCTAGAGGCTGTTTTTGTGAAACATTGATGATGTTTTCAACCAAAGGTTATTCACACCATTCATTTTTATGGATATTTATATTTTGTATGTGATGCATATGAATTGGTATGTTGTTTAACATTTTGATTTGCTTTATACCTTTCTAACCCATGTTATGCTGAAGTTAGAAATATTGGTTTGTAATGGAAAATGTGCTACTGCTTTTACACTCTTCACAAGGTCCTTTCTCACAGATATTATTTAATACTGAGTTTTAGATGATCGAAGGAATTTTCTAAACAGCTGAAATGGATTTGATAATGACAAAAATTTGAATAGCATTCTTTGTGTGTCCAAGGAAACCTTATAATCTTGTTTGTCAGTCAGTTTTTGGTTGAGAAATATTTTTTCGTTTAGCATTTATTCACATTTTGGTGCAGGCCATGTTTGGTATAATATGTATACTTTGTTACTTTTCTTCTTTGTCTGTAATTTTTACCTATGATGCTTATGTTCTTTTCACACCTTTCTCTTCCACTTATCATTTCCATTCATTGCTGGTTATATATTCACAGGTGTGGCTTTGGGCTTCTCATGTATGGGTTTGGATCAAAAAAGAAATTGCTTGAAGACTTTGCTTCCTCAACTTTGACTGATGGTGGAGTAGTTGTCATAAATGGATACCTTCCATCTGTCAATGTGAAGAGTGTGAGTTATATGGAAACTATCTTAGTTGCTATCTTGTAGTTTTGATGTGTACTTGGAAAACTAGATATCATAAACTTTTGTCCCATGTCTAAGATACCTTCTGATAATTTCTAGCTTGGTTAAATTTTGATAGTATCTACCCTTAGTAAAATTCAAACTAGTTCCCTAGTGAAAAGTGGTCCAGAACTCACATTTGCAAAATTAAGAAAAGGAAGGATTTTTTCCTGGATTTGATTTTGGATGTAGGAATGGCTTTACACCCATTTAGGTAATGCATTGCATGGATTTTCTAGATTACTATGCCCATCTATGCAGTTGAAGTCTTTTAAAATTCTGAGTTTCTTATAAGTTAGAACTTGACCATAAACAAGAGAAACACACAAGCAGCATTGTAGTTCTAAGGAGTGGGTGTGGAGGACTTTTAAATGAACTGACAATCAGCATTGTAGTTCTAAGGAGTGGGTGTGGAGGATTTTTAAATGAATTGACAATCAGTAGATTTATCCAACATTGAAATATTAAACATGGGAAGTGGATAGTACCCTGTTAAAAAAGGGAAGTTGAACCAAAAGAGGATATACTGAATTTAAAACATCAAATGATCTGTATACACTATAGTATGTAATGGTAGATGGGCTAGTCTGGTGACCAATATTTAACAAAAAGTAAAAATGGTCAAAGAGCGAATATAAAATATAAGAGAGTCCTTTAATGTATGCACGTCCTTGAAAGGGCCTTCCATATCCAAAGCCAAGATGATTCCCAACAAACCTTTGAGTTCATATATATAAATACACACAAACAGTCCTGTCTCATTTATTTAATGCTTGAGACGATTCATTCTTCTTTTATAACATGCCATGCAACACTTTTATAAGCATGGATCATATCATCTCTCATTAACTTGTTGCAAAATTAACAAAGACTGTGTAGTAGCTCAAGCTTTTCATCCATGAAAGATTGCAATTACCTCATAGCGCCCAGTCTATTGTCTAGTCAATCAATGGACCAACTTAAGTACACCTTAATTGCATGATTGATTGACCTCCAAAATTGGGTTTAATCTTAGATTCCAACATTTCTTCTAAAGTTGCAATAGGGGTATTCCTTTGTTAGATGCTAACAATTGGATTCAGCAATTTGGGTAATTTCAGGATTTAGAAGTGTTGAATTTTAGCATTAGCATATAACTTAAAAATTTGCAGATAAACTTAAACAAATCAGCAGTGCAGTAAAAACACATTCATCACATCAGCACAATGGACACAAGATTTTTCACTGGGGAAACCTTCAAAGAACAAAAACACCAAAAGCATTAGTAGCCCAACTCGTAAATGAGATAGCTTAGGAAATTCTTCAAAAAGTTCCTCAAATCCAGATCTGGATTTTACCCACAGTAACTGTAAAATTTATTAGTAAAATTCAGACTGATAATTACAAACCACAATTTCCAGAAATACTAAAATTACCCAATTAGGGCTTTAACAAGAGAAACATAGATTTCTCTCTCCTGCCCGAAAAACCTAGGCTGTCCTGCCCAGATCTGAATGTCTGCTGCCTGAGCTGCCCGATCTGCCCAGTCTGCCCTTCCACGCTGCCCGTGACCTTTTTTTACTTTGCCCGGTTGATTTATTAGCAGCCTAGCTGCTGCCCGGAGGAATTTCCAGCCCTGCCCGTGGCCTGTTAGCTGCCCGGAAACCTTTTGACAGTCCCACTGCTGCCCGAAAGGGCTAGCAGAATAGGCCCGTGGCCTAGGGGACTGACCCAAGGGTCTGTGGAAGGCCCGGTAGCCTCACGGCGACCACAGGACCCTCACGGGTCTGCCTTCGGGCTACCCTGAGGGCCTGTAGGGCCACGACACCCCTCACGGGCTTGCCCACGGGCTCTACCCAAGGGTGCCAAAAGGGCCCTAGGCCTCCCGGGTATGCCTGTTACAGGCTGCCCTGAGGTGCTAGTGGCTGCCTGTAAAAAAATGGACAGCCCATAAGAGAAGAGAGAGGCTGCCCTGTCAAGTAAATCAGCTGCCTAGAAAAAGCTTGATGACTGCTCTGGATCTGAAGGTGGCTGACTTGGTTTAGATCTGGAAAGGAGCTGCTCAAAAAATTGCTGATGAAAACCCTAGCTGAGGGTTTGCTGAAAGGATGCCCTAGCTGAGGCAAGAGAACAGTCTTTTTCAGCAAAATAGTATCTTCACCTGTGAGAGCAAAACTTGTATATAATAATGAGAAGACTTGATCTTCTTTTATAGCCTTCATTCACCACACTTTGGAAAAAGCCTTCATTCACCTGTTAAGTGGACCAAAATTAAGAAAGATAAAAATAATAATATTTTAATCTTTTCCTAATTTCACTTTTACCTTCTTACCAAAAGGTCTTTTTATTTATCTTTGACTTTTACCGAAAGTCCTTATTTATTTTTGACTTCCACCTTTGGTCCTTTTCCTGTGGTACAAAAGTCCTTATTTATTTTGACTTTTGACTTTAGTCTTTTTCCAAGTGCCCCTGTGGTCCTTTTTGATTCCAAAAGTATATCATCATAAACCAAGAGAGTTACTAATGCTTTTATCCCACACTCTATGTGACACCTAGATTTGGTACTAGGGTAACTTAACCAAGGGTAGCTAATCCTTGGAGAAGTACACCAAGTCCATATATCAAGGGTCAGAGTGCCACACATGCCTAGACCCAGTCTAGGGCTTACAGTGCCTTCATTCTTCAAGAGAGTGGCTACTCAAAACTAAGCTGAGTCTACCAGTACTAGACTGGTCTACATCGTGGTCCCAGACCAGATGTCTACTTAACACTAAGTTGAGTCTACCCAGGGCAGAGCTGGGTCTATATCATGGTCCCAAACCAGATATCTACCATTCAACAGAATGGTCACTCAACACTGGGTTGAGTCTTTACCGTGGTCCCGGACCAGGTGGTCCCATTCTCCTAAGAGAAGGGCTCTCGATGCTACTCAGAAAAATCAAGAAGAAGTCAACATTTAGAAGTATCTGGCATGTTCTTGATTAAATGCTTGAAAGGGGATAGCTTATCTATGGCACTTGGGATAGAAGAATATTGTCTATGACAATATTTCAGTTTGCTAAATGCAATTGTTATAAATGACATGAATTCTTTTGAAGTTAGAAATCTAATTGATGAATGGTAATTTGGATTATATGTGTCTCATGGTGTTTTTGCATATATGTGTGTGTGTATATGTTTGCCGTTTCCCCACCATATCATATCCAATTTTTTTGAAAATTTTCTGTATCTGTTTCCTCCCCTGTATCTGTTTGTGCAACTTAGCTTATAAGTTATTATGGACTCATCAACAGTTAAGAGATCCCTTTTGTGCAAGGGTTGTTGAAGAACTCCAACTAAGACTTCAGCAAACCCTAATCCAACCAAGCAAAACACTTCAGATTAGCATTAGTGTGCATGCGCAAGAGAGGGAGGCAGCCCATGAATAAGAGTGATATGATGCCTGTAGGCTAAATAATCATACCCATAGTCTAAAATTAAATAAGATGAATCAATATGATGTTACAAATGAAGTTTAAACACAACTCATGAGGTGGGGTGTCTCCCTCCTTGAGGGAGTAATGCGCCCACATAATGCTTAGATTGACCTTGGGCACCTAAAGTAATGTAACATGAGGTGGGGTGTCTCCCTCCATGAGGGGGTAATGTGTCCACATAATGCTTAGATTGACCTTGGGCACCTAAGGTAATGCAATAAGGTTGACTAGGTCGGCTCTTAGGCCATAATTTAGTGACACAACTAATGAGGGTGCTTAGGCATGAATGACCACAAGTAAAGATGATCATCGCTTCAATACCCCCTATAATTTGAGCATTGGGACATGAAAAAGGATGATATAGTATAAAAGGAGTGGGCATATCCAACTCAATAAAATGACAGCCATAACTGGAATAAGCTGTCTTTGGTAGGTAGAAGAGTTAGGTCAATTTAAGAAAGTGCTTGTGCTACATACTTTTGAAGAAGACTAGATTTGGTCCAGTTTTGTGTTGGGAATTTTCTCATGACTTTCTGCATCATTGTACAGTCATTTGAAATGATTTTATGTGGGTTTTTTCCAGCTTTTTCTAATTTCTGTCACATTCCTACCATTGATATGCATGTTCACTTCTTTGTCAGGTTATTTCTACTATTGTTGAAGTCTTATGGGATCAAATAGACAGCGTGTCTGCAAGAAACAAGTCAAAAAGTTCCCCACCTTTTAATTCACATTCCTTGCAAGAGCATATTTCTTTTCTTGATGGAGCTAGTGTCAGTGAGTCTGATTTTGCTGTATACGTTATTGTACATAATATTGATGGACCGGGCCTTAGAGAAAGTGAAGCGCAGCAATGTCTTGCTGCTGTTGCAGCCTGCTCACGAGTTCGATTTGTGGCTTCGATAGATCATGTGAATGCACCACTTTGTAAGATCTTTTTTCATATCCTTCATATGGATTTTTGTACCTGTATGGTAGAGTGGACTTAGTGCATGGACCAAAGTCTAAAACTCTGTTGCTTCATAAATTTAAGTTATCAAGTTTAGTTTCATTTACATGTCTTTAACTTCATTTGGTTGAAAAAAGATTTGTTGTTTTTGTTCTTCTTTTGAGTGCATGGATCAGTGATCAGGATTGCCCTTTACTTGTATTCTACATAATCTTCATGCATTATCAGTTAAGCCGTTGGGAAGCCCGTCTTCTATATCTCATCTACTGAAATGACAATGCATGGGAAATAATTTATTATGCAATATGGGCGAGCATGATAAAAACTGAATGTCTGAAGACCTAAGGAATCAAAATGAAGCTATTCTGAAACCGATGCCAACTGAAGTTGCAGAATCCAGGACTCATATAAGAATTGTTGTGGATTTACAACATATGTATAACATGATCATGCTAGATAACATGAAAATAAGGTTTCTCACAGGGGCAACCACAAGCTGTATGCAATTTAAATTAGTAGATATGGTTTTTGAGTTCATATGCATTTGCAACCTAAGTAACAGTAAAATGAGTTCAGATCTATACATTATATACCAAAGTCGAAAGAATCAGTGGTTTGTTGCCAACATTATGAAAAATTGTGATGTCAAACTCTTCCCAAAAATCCGGCCCATAAAAGTTGTGATTTTTCAAAAAATCGGACCATGCGATTATTTGAAAAAATCAGCAGATATTGCTGATTTTTTTTGTCACAATGGAAAAACCCAGCTGATGCGACTTGACTCGTCTTAAAGGCTTATTTTTTCTTTTTCTGGTCATTTGTATTTGCAGCTGTTAGGGAATGAGAGGAAAGGGGTTTACCATCATTAACAATAATGTTGAGGAGGGCCAAATCATTGTTCTCATCACCATTGATTTTCTATTATTATTGGAGCACAGATCAATTGCTATCTGCCTACGGTGTTGATATTCTCAAATCCTAGGTATTTTTTCAAATTCCACCCTCTTAGTTACTTGGTTTTGTAGATTTATGTAGGGTTTTCAACGGCCATGTTGCTTGCTTTTTATTATCACTTTTGATGGCTCATAGAACAATTTAGAGGTCTGTTGTTTTTTAACCAGCAAGCTGTATTTTTGTTTGTTTGTTAGTGTAAAAATATTCTTTACCCCAACCCGGTTTCAAGTCTCAGAGAACATCATAGTTTAATGCCCAAACCCATTCTCCATTTGACTGCTGAAAGTAAATTTGAACTCATAAACAAATATTCAGAACCTGAAACACATGAAGTAATTACAGCTACAGAACAGAAATTCTGCCACACAAGAAAAATTCAGACAGTGATTTTTGGGCAAATGCCCCAAGGAAAACCCCAATGGGGAAAACCTGTGAGAGAGAATTTTATTTCTTTTCAGGAAAACAATTTACAGCAGCATAAATATCAGCAATAAAATCAACTTATCTCAACCACATTGACCAAACTCAGCCTCGAAACAGTGCCACAGTCTGCCTCAAAACTGCCTCAAAATTCGTGCTCAAATTTCTGTACAGTGGCTGTACCAAACAGTATGGAATTCTGTGCAGTGTACGGTCCTGCTGCTTCGAATTTTGTGCCCTCTGCTACAGCAATAAATGCCCTCGATTTTTCGTGCCCTGCTCAGTCTAGGAAATTGTTCCCTCTGCTACAGGAAACTGCTGTAGGGGGACTGCTGCATTTAATGCCTGTACAGCCTCATTTAATGCTTCCTGCTGCTCCTCGATTTCTGTGTCAGATTTCTAGGAAATCATGCCCTTCTTGCTGCTGTACCAGCGGTTTGGTAATTCGTGCCTCCTCTCTCTCTCTCTCTCTTGTCTTCTTGACCTCTTCTCCAAGTCTCATGAAGAATGAATGAAGTGCCTTTGCTTCCCCTTGCCTTTTTTTGTTTGCTTAATGAGGGTAGATGAATGGTCACAAGATCCAAGGGCCCAAATTGGATCTTGAGAGGTTTAATCAAAGGTCGAGGAAAAATCACTTTTGCCAACTCAAAAATTAATTTCTCTTACTTTCTCATAAAATAATAAAAAACTAAAAGGTCACTTTAAAACTCATAAAGTGAACTTAACTTCAAAACATATGAAATTAATGTTAAGGGTCATGTCACTTTTCCCCATTTAATGACTTAGGCACAAAGTCACTAGGGGAACACCTCCAAGGTACAAATATCAATAGTCCCTTTTATTGAGGAAATTGTTCTTTACCACTCCCAACTTGTCTTTGAAGATGACAAATTTGCCCCTCCCCAAAGATTTTGTAAGGAGATCTTCAACCTGCTCATCAGTGGATATGTACTGCAACTCAACAACTCCTCTCTTACATAGTCTCAGATGAAATGGTATTTGATCTCAATGTGTTTCGACTTGTCATGAAAAACTGGATTCTCAGAGAGTTTGTTGCAACTCTGATTGTCACAATAAATCACCGTATGCCTCAGCTCCTGACCAAATAGTCTCACCTATAACTTGCGAAGCCATAAAGCCTCACAACTAGCTTGACTAGCTGTCGTGTACTCTGCTTCAGCAGAACTCAGTGCAATTGACTTTTGCTTTCGACTGGACCATGACACTACTGTCGAGTCCACACTGAAACAACACCCGAAAGTGCTCTTATGGTCTGTCACATTTTCCCAATCTGAGTCTGTGTAGCCAACCAAACTGATTCCATATCGTCTCCTGTAGTCCAAACCATAATCCATGATACCACACAAGTTCCTGAGCACGTCTTTTGCAACTACTCAGTGCACTCTCCTCGGCTCAACCATGTACTGATTGAGAGTGTTCACTGCAAAACACAAATCTGGCATGGTGTTGACTAGATAGATCTATGAGCCAATGAGCTGACAATACAAAGCAGGATCCACCAACTCACTCTTAGAAGCATTGAATGTCTTCTAGTTGGTGATCATAGGTGTAGACATAGGCATGCAACCTTCCATCTGAAATCTCCTCAAGATGTCAACCATATACTTTCCTTGCCCCAGGAAAATATGAACAAGCTCTTGCCAAACCTCCAATCCCAGAAAATAATGCATCAGCCCAATATCTTTCATCTCATATTCTGAAGCAAGATCTTGCTTGCACTCTGCAATGAATCTCTCTGAACCTGTAATGAAAAAATCATCAATGGAGTGGAGGAAGAAACAGTTTTCTGAAATACAAAAAAATTAAAAAAAAAAAAAATTGTGTTGCAGGGGTACCTGTCCCCAAGGGCTGGGTTCGTGTCCCCGTCTCCGGTACCGTCCCCAAGTCTTGGAAACTGGGTCGGGTTCTTCATAGACGTCCCACGAAGTCCTTGTCGAAGTCCCCAAGTACTTGGTACCTTTGGCCCCAAAACATGAAACTTTGCTCATTTTGGGGACTTCGTGGAAACTCCAATATGTGAAAATTAAAAAAAATATATATTTTTTATAAAAAAAATTACCTTTACGAAGAGGGATGGGGTAGGCGCGAGTCCCCTTTACCCTTTGAAGGCACCCTTGGGCCTGTCCGCTTCTCCCAACGCAGAGTTGAGTCTTGACATTTGTTGGAGCCTGCGAGAGGAGAGCTTGCTACGCAAAGGAGTGGATACAGGAAGAGGAGAGGCAAGACAAGCTTAGGTTGTCTTAGACTTAAAGGGTTTGTGCTTTTAAGTTAATGACATGGCACTATTTAGCTTGGAGGGGCTGGTATCTATTCTTAGACTATTTCTTCTAGAAGATTGCCTTATTCTTTTATGACTTTGGATCTTGTCATTGGATTTTTCTTGGCATAGTTTTTGCTTATTGTTGATTCTTTGTGGAAGTTTTTCCAATTTTGTTGCACATACCGTATTCTTTGTCCTTCATGAATAATAGAAAACCTACTTTGTTGATGTTTGTGCAGCCGTTTCTATGCATGTGCATATTTCTAATTTTGAAAAACCAAAAGCTCCATCAACTATTGTTATGTTTATACTTAAGGTTCATATGTAATTCCCTCTTTATATCAATGATTTATGAACTTTGAAGCAATGTGCATGTTAATTGTACTTATTACTTATTGAAATTGAATACTAGTGAAATATATATATATATATATATATATATATATATATATATACATACAGTACCCTTGACGTACCCAAGTCCCCTGTTTCAAAAAGTGGCGTCCTCGTCCCTGTCCCCATCCCCGTTCCCATCCCCTTCCCCGTACCCAAGTTTCCTGGCAACTTGGAAGAAAAGCAACAAAGAAAATTGAAAGGAAAATGGATGCCAACGTTGTGCAACTCAACTAAGTAATAGAGTCGGACTGGCTGAAATGTGATGTGCGAGTTTTATGCTCTCGTCATGTCTCCAAGGTTTAAATTACACTCTCTAGGGTCTAAGAGTCTAATGTTAGCTTCCAACCTCACAAGCCTTATCTCTCAAATACAATGTAGTGATCACGACAGTTGCAAATATGGATTTGCAAATGCTTTCTAAGAGTAGCCAGCTGATGTCTTGTATTCTTTCTCAAAATGTGTGATAAAAATGATTTTATCATGGCTTTATAAACTATTCTAGTATCTAGTTTTAGGGTTACAAATTTACAGTAGCATTTTCCCCTTTTCTAAATTGTTTTCTTTTTCACTTTTTCATTTATATTGTTGTTTCTTTGTACATGGTCTACATTTACCCAGAAGCTCCAATGGTTTCTTGAAGAAATGTTCATGTTTCTCCAGGAAGGGGGTTTCTCAACAAACTAGTCAGAATCCAAAAATGTGTACTAAAAATGGTTTTCTTACAAGTAACAAGCTTTTCCCAGATCAAGTGACTCAGGGTCAAGTTACTGGTAACATAGATTGCACTTTGTTGATGTGGTGGTAATCTATTTGAGAGGCCGGAGAGTGAGTCAGAGAGAATCCCATGCAGTTTCTGTATTTGCATGTGAAGATCTGCTAATGTTACTTTATGGGTTCTCTCACTCTCATATTTTTCTAGTTGTTTATGATGAAAATAAAGACTCGTGTTTTAATTTTTTTGTGTACCTATCTTTCACATTTTTTTTCGAGTGTCCATTCCAGTTTCAAGAAATTCATAGATCAAAGAGCATGACTAATTTGGTAGAAGTTCTAGTGTTATTGTTTGCAGAAATGCTATATTTATGAAACATGACGGTACCTAAAACACTTAGCAGAGCAATCAACACAACGTTACTATAAGGTGTCACTTGATCTTCTATTATCACCCTGTGATATTGGGATATTGGGTCATATGTTCAATTTTTTAAGCAAGCTTTAGTCTGATTAAAAAATATAAAAACAAGTCCTGCTGCATCAAATCAGCAAAATCATCATCTTCCATGCAAAAATACAGTATATAAAATCTATGATACATTTCTGAATTCAGTAACATTTTACCACAAAGAAAATTTAGGTGAGCACAATATCTATAGATACCTTGTCTTTGTATTAGTTTGCAATCCCACTGTCTCCTGATAAGCGGTTTGAATGGTATCTTCTTTTGTAATGATGATGACCTGCTTAACATGCTGAAAGATACAATTTCCATTCTCCAAAATTGAGTGGCTTCTGTAGAAGTATAGCATAGTTGTATCATGAGAATGTTTCTGGAAGTATGCTAGATAATCCAAATAATTACAGATTCCCTAGTGTAATTATATTAGTCTGAAACCTCTGCAATGAAGAAAAGTGTGCATTCATCATGAGAGAATGTTATGCTTTAACAATGGAGATGACTGCCATTTTATCTCTATTTTATGTTGGTCTGTATGCTGTCTTCTTAAGGTCAGCCAAATCATTAATGAATGGTGGATGCTATCATAATTGCAGGACAACGACTATCATAAATGCTGGTTGGCTACTATCATAAATGCTAGTTAGCCATATGGCTGCAACTTGCATTTGTTGAGAGGCACAGCTGCCATAAATGAGCCAGCCATATTACATTAAGTTTAAATTTTTATATTTTAGTTTCTTTTCTGGTGAAAATGTTTGTTCCTTCTTTTATTAGGCTGTGCTCCAAAGTCTTGAAGATGCATTTTGCTGTTTTCATCATGATATTAATTGTCTTATGCCATAGCAATGCTATAACTATTTTAATCGCTATACTGTCAACTGCTAATGTTTAAGGAGACGATTCTGCTAGTTGTTTCTGTAAGGAAGCTTGAAATGTCATTTGACTCAGACTTGTTGGCTATTTTGAGTGCCTTCTATTTCATATAGACCTTTTGCTTCCTTCTGTTGTTAAATGAGAATCATATGGATGGATCAAAATTTCTTAACTTCAACATTGCTCTTGGAAAAACTTGTTACAGGTTGAAATCTACTTCTACGATTCATTATTAGTTGCGCTTTTTTGAAAGTTTATTAGGAAGAGGGATATATATATTTTTTCCTAATTGTCAGAGAAACTAGTACATACGTAGGAAAATACATTTCATTCTATTTATTGAACCAGAATTGGGATTCTAATTTATTCTTTTCAACTTTAGTATGGGACAAGCAAATGGCCAGAGCACAATTCAATTGGTGGTGGTATCACACCCCAACATATGCACCATATACTGTTGAAGGGACTTTCTTGCCTTTGATTCTTGCAAGCACGGGAGCTGTGCAAAATGCACGGACGGCAGCAATTGTTTTACAGAGTTTGACTCCCAATGCACAAAGTGTCTTTAGGATACTTGCTGAATTTCAACTCGCCCATACCGAGGAACAAGGTAACCCTTATTTCACTAGTTATGGTTTGATATTTAGAAATTTTTAAATATTTTTTATTATAGACTCGTTTAGATGGGTTTCTTTGTTTTTGCAGGATTGCCTGTTCAACGTTTATATACCTTATGCAGGGAACGCTTTTTGGTTAGTAGTCAAGTAACTCTTAATTCCCATTTAACTGAATTTAAAGATCATGAATTAGTGCGTACTAGAAGGGGAGCTGACGGTCAGGATTGCCTGTATATCCCTCTCTCATCAGAGGCACTTACTAAGCTCCTGCAAGATATCAATGTATAAAAATGCCTGGAAGATGAACAGTTTCTTATTTATACGTGAGTAAGTTTACGGCTCTTGAAAGGTGATTCCCTTTTCTTAGAATATTTTCCTACCTTATATTTTGTGGAGAGAGGAAATGAAAGTGAAAGAAAACTTTCCGAGACTTTCATTGTTAAAAAACCTTGCTTTTTAATGTTAATATAGAAGAGCTATAGAGAATATTCAGTATATCAAATGTCAATGCATGTGAAATGGAAATGTTTGCCTCAGGCATGAGGAAGCACACTGATCTCAAAGAGCTTAGAAGAGAAAATAAAACAAATAATACAAGAGCAGGAATGCATGAAATTACACCCACTTATCTTGGAATAAAAAATTCAACTCATTTTGTAGGAAATTTCACTAGAATGACACTTCAATGCAATTCGGAAATTTCAAATTCTTTCTAGAAGGTCTCTTGTAATTTAACAGAATTTTCTGCCATAGGACTGCTGAAAATTAAAGTACAAAATAGTAACAGAATATATGACCACTCATCTCTGACCATATGACCACTCAATCTCATGGGGGATTTAAATAATCCCTTACTTTTACAAATGTTTTTTTGCCTTCTTAGTATCTTTCTTGGATATATATTGTAAATCCAAGGATGACATTTTTGAAAAATTCAAGGATTTCAAACTGTCAATAAAGAATCAAGCTAAGAGAAAGATGAGGCACCTCAGGACCAGTCTGGAGAAGTTTATACCATCATTACTTTCGAAACATTTCTCAAAGATTACAAGATCTCTTGGCATGAGATTCAAGATGAAATATCTGTTTGAAAGCATAAAGCTATTCTGGAAATGCATAGATGTATGCTTCAAGGCAAGAAAATAGAGCCAAAATTTTGTGCAACTCACATCATTAAGTGGGTTCCCACTCATGTAGTTCAAGGCACGACTACATATGAGAAATGGTATGGCTCAAAAACCTCAATTTTACATTTTAGAATTTTTGGATCAAGTGCATGGCCCATATTTCTAATTTTCTAACGTAAAACAAAACAAATTTGAACTGAATTCATTTCTATATTTTGGTAGGCTACAGTGAAATTTCGAAGGCATATTGTCTATATGATTCCTCAACTCATCAAGCAATAGAACAAAGGGACATGGCATTTGATGAAGTCCATCCTCACAGTTTGCTAGTATCTTTCCCACTGCTTTCTATAGATGTTTTCTAGATATGAAAACAGATCAGAGCATTGTTTTTGAAGTTGTTGGCGCACATGTTAATTACTAGGAAGTCAATCTGGGAACTCACCTGTTTTCTTCATGATGAAGGTTTCTGCCTAAGGAGTCTTATATTCAAAAGGGGAGGATGTTCTATTCAAGATTGTCTCTTTGAAAAAGAGTGAGGATTTGAACATTTACTCTTGCTATTTTCCTCTTAAGGGTGAGACTTGCGAGACCTTTGAGGCTGAGGATGCTCCTTTGCTTCAAACCCTTCCCTAAGGATGTAACATTAAGACCATTAAGATTAATTATTTTCTAATGTTAAAATTAACTAGAGCACAACTATTTCTAGATGCTTCCCTACAAAGATAATCTTTTGTTGGCTGGGAGGGATCATCTCGTTTTCCTTGATCTTGCCCTTCGTGTTGTCAATTGTGTCTGATCTCTTCACTTTTAAGATAGTGTTCTAAAATAGGCTTTCACAATGATAGTGTTCTATCCTCTAGCCTTGATCACTTTGTCAGTCGAAGCTGATTGTTCAAAACCTTGAATTTAAATTCTTAGAACCCAAACTATACTAGTGTTATCAAACCTTTAATTTCAAATTAGTCTAACCCAAACTCCCCACAGTTTCTCTGTGTGAGGGAAACGATAGGAGGTTTAACTTAGCTATTTCAAAATATGGAACTTAATTTTTCCGTAATTGAATGTAATTTGCTTCTTCCCTGCCATAATCATAGTAATTATAATTATACGACTTTCTATTTGTATTGTAACCAAAAGTAGAGCCAGCATATTAGTACTGGTTAGTAATCTGAGTGGAAACAATTAAGCATATTCTGTCAGAGTGGTGCAACGGAAGTTTGATTTGCCTATAACCCATGGGTTTAATGATTGAAATCTGGCTAGCATATTTGAATGTGGTATCATGAGAATAGCTTCTATTTTATTGCATTTATGTAATCTCTATTTCATTCATGTAAGTTTGTTTGTGTTGGTCTCAAGCTTATCCATTAACACTGAACTGTTATCAACTTAGATAAATATACATCTTATCTCAGTTTTCATTTTGTCAATTTATATAAATATAAAATATACATTTTATCTCATTTTTCATCTTCATGTATGTTGTTATATAACTTACACAACTGCATTATTTAAAGTAGTTGATATATGCAGATTGATGTCATATTCTAGCCTTTTCTAGCCTTTGTATTTCAACCAATTTTAATAATGTGGGTGTGCTAGTTGACGACCAAGATGCGGGGAAAGATTGATTAATTATTATTATTATAATAAAAAATGAAAATAATTATTTACAAATGAAAAATATATATATATATATATATATATAATCGAAAATAAAAAAAGTAATTAATAAATAATAAGAAAAATAATAATAATAATAAATCAACAATATTTATAGTATTTTATATTATGAAAAATAAAAATAATTAAGTTTATATTATTATTATTACAAGTTATATAATAATAATAATAATAATACGAGCTCATGTTGACCAAGGTTGACTATGGTTTACGAGGTTTGACCATGATTGACTTTATTTGGACATGGTTGATTGTGTAACAATGGTTGACCTTAGGCGCTCATGATTGACCGTATGATAGATTTATGTGAACCATGCTTATCATGTTTCACTAATATTGACCATAGTTGACTATGGTTGATTTTGGTCGACTTTTGCTTCACTATGCTTAACTTTGGTTGGCTATATTTGACTATGGTTAGCTCATGGTTGACTATGCCTCATCATGGTTCATAATGGTTAACCATGGTAGACATTTAGATGAGCATGATTGACTACAGTGGAGAATGTTTGATCATGTTTGATTATGATTCAAATGTTTGACCATGGTTGATCGTGTTAGATATAATGGACATTAGTGAAACTTTATTGACCATGGCTGATCATGTTTGACATGGTGGACACTAGTTAAACTTTGTTGACTGTGTCTGTTTATAATTAACCATGTTTGACTATAGAGAACCATGTTATACTATGGTCAACCATGTTATACTATGGTTGACTTTGGTTGACCATGATTTGACCATGTTTTCCATGGCTATACAAATTGACCATATTTGACCATGGTTGTCCTTGTTTGACTATGATTGGGCATGTTTGACCATGGTTTTCTAGGGTTGACTTTGGTTGACATTGTTTCACCATGGTTGAAGATGGTTGACTAATGTTTGTGATGTTTGATGATGAATTACTTGTGATGCCCGACTATGGGTCACTTTAATTGAATACGGTCGACTCTAGTAATTTTGTTGATCATGGAACTATGGTTGAACATAGTTAACCATGGTTGATTATGGTTGATCATGTTTAATTATGTTTTTCCATGGTTGAGTTTGGGTGGGTATGGTTAACCATGGTTGCTCATGTGTTAGTATGGTTTACTATGATTAACTTAGTCAACCATGGCTGACTATGGTTGAGTATGCTTAAACAACATTGAACATGGTTGAGGATGTTTGATTTTGGTCAACTTTTGCTTGGATATGTTTGACTTCGGTTGGCTATATTTGACTATGATTGATTTGGTTGATCATAGTTATCTGTAGCTAATCATGGTTGACTATGGATGATAATGGTCAATAATGGTTAACTACTTAATTGACCATGATTAATTTTAGTTGAGAATGTTTGACAATGTTTGATTATGATTCAACATGTTTGACCATGGTTTATCATGTCTAACATGGTAGACACTAGTTAAACTTGGTTCATTGTGTTTGTTTATGATTAACCATGTTTGTTTGTGGTTGACTATGGATAAATATGTTTGACCATGGGAGACTATGGCTAACCATGTTAAACTATGGCCATTCATGTTAAACTATGGTTGGCCATGTTTTATCATGGTTGTCCATGTTGGAATTATCTTATACTGAGAGGGGGGGTGAATCAATATAAGCGTAGATATGAAATTATTTTACAATTAAACAATTTTCACTAATCAAAACTTTTCTGCAGAAACAAGTACATTTGCACACAAAGACTGAAGAATAATTATATGTATATCTATAGATAAAATGAATTATTACATCAGGAGGAGAGTGCAATCTCCAAACATGAGCACCAACTCATTTAAGGTAACAACTTGATTCACAAGTAACAATTTGCTGGTTACAGGCACCAACCTACAACGACTTCGATTTGTGCAAGCACCAATTCACGAACTTTAGGCGCTGACTTGAACAAATGACTTTCTGATTGAGCAACCAATGACTTGTAGCAATCAAGCACCAACCTGTGGATAACAACAATCTCTAATTGTTTTTTCAACTATGACTGAATGGAAGTACCCACCCCTAAATTATATTTACCCGCTCCAATTGGAAGGAAGCTTCAACCCCCTAATTATATTTACCAACTCCGAGTGGAAGGAGGCTCTAACCCCCTGATTTGTTTTACTAGCTGTGACTGGAAGGAACCTGCAACTCCCTATTCCTTAACACATCCTGCCTCCCTGAGAAGTTTTACCAACACCTTCTGGAAGGAAGCTTAGACTTCCTTATCCTTGACCTGTCCTACCTCCCTTGAATATAATTTAGAATGTATATCAAAGAACTACAAATTGTTTGAAAAATGCAACTGATGTAATTCTTCTTATCTGCGTCTTGCCTCTGAATATCTGCATCAAGACAATCAGTCCTTGTCATTGCGATGTGTGATAAAGACTGTGATATATTGAATCTTTATGTATCACATAGTCTGCGATCTATGTTTCTGTGCTGATTAGTGTTTCAAACTTGGTCACTTCTACACCTCTGCGGTCTGCACCTTTCCCTAAGTAATGATTTGGCACATCCTGAATACAAGTATCCTTCTATATAGCGTTCTTCTTACTGTTCATCATCTGCTGATTTGCGCACTTAGGCTTTGCTGCATAAAACTCTTTTTGTGATCAACAAGCCATTGATATCCCAAGAAAACAAAGCAAGTCTTCATTCTACAAGCTTACTTCAACATATCTATCTCTTGCTTATTTATACTTTTCCTAGCTCAAGAGATGTGTCCACTTGTTGAAGGTCCTTATCCTTAATTAACGCCCCACTTATTTGCGTTTTGTTCAAGGTATGATCTACGCGACGTACAACTTATCGCAATTCAGGTTTGTGGGGTTTGCCTCACTTGTGCCACCTTCTTTGTGGAACTTTTACACACAAGTTTATATCTCATATTCTTCTTCATAGATTCTGTGCCACATGCCATTTTTTTTATGGGACTTTTACATACAAGTTCATATCTCGTATTCTTCTTCACAAGTCCCGTACCAAAGTGGTATTGTGCACGTTTGCCAATTTCAATATTCTTCTTTTTAGATGTTATATGCGCACATATGACCCATAACATGGTGGGATCTTTGCTCTTTCAGGTCTTCCACATTTTTTTATATGTATTTCTTCAAACTAACATTCTGTGAGGAGTTCTTCATGCTCTTCAATCATCTTTGTTATTAGTGACTCTATCCTTTGGCATTAGTCTATCATTTGACATCAATTGCAACATATGTCTTTTGACCTCAATGATAAGTTCAACATTAGTTTCTTTAACATCAATGATAACACTTGGGTTCATCATTTGATCATTTGACATCAATGACAATATATGTTCAATAATCCATGTTTGATTATGATTGGGTGTTAACCATGGCTTTTTTATGGTCGAGTTTGGTTGACTATGTTTCACCATGGTTGAAGATGATTGGCTAAAGTTTGTGATGTTTGACCATGGATTACTTGTGATGTTTGGCTATGGTTGACTTTGGTTGAATATGGTTGACTAGTAATATTGTTGACCATGGAATCGTGGTTGAGCACAATTAACCATGGTTTACTATTATTGGCCATGGTTGATAATGATTGACTATGTTTGATTAGTTTTGTCCATGGTTGAGTTTGGTTGGGTATGATTGCCCATCCTTGGTCATCAATTACCATGGTTGATTATGATTAAATTTGGTCAAACATGGTTGGCTATGTTTGAAGGATATTAACCATGTTAAATTTGGGTCAACTTTGCTCGAATATGTTTGACTTTGATTGACCATGTTTGACTATGGTTGATTTTGTTGACCATGGTTAATAATGGTTAACTATAATTGACATTTAGTTGAACATGATTGATTATAATTGAGAATGCTTGACAATGTTCGATTATGATTCAACATGTTTAACCATGATTGACCTTGTTTGACATGGTCAACATTAGTTAAACTTGGTTGACCATCTTTGTGTATGATCAACCATATTTGTTTGTGGTTGACTATGGATAAATATGTTTGACCATGTTTGACTATGGAAAACCATGTTAGATTATGGTGAACCATGTTTGACTATGGTTGACTTTTGTTGTCCATGGTTTGGTCATGTTCAACCATGGAGGTCCATGTTTGAATATGGTTGAGCATATTTGACTATGGTTATTTATGGTTGACTTTGGTTTACTATGTTTTTGCTATGGTTGACTAAAGTTTTTGATGTTTGACCATGGATTACGTGTGATGTTTAATTATGAATGACAATGGTTGAATATGGTTGACTCTAGTAAGATTATTGACAATGTAACCATGGTTGAACACATTTAACCTTGGTTTACTATTATTGACACTGGTTGATTTAGTTGATTATGTTTGATCATGTATGTCATGGTTGAGTGTGGTTGTGTATGGTTGACCATGGTTGATAATGTGTTATTATAGTTGACTATGATTAACATATGTCAACCATGGTTGACTATGTTTGAATAATACAGTTTATGGTTAACCATCTTCAATTTTGGTCAACTTAACTTGAATATGTTTGATCCACATTGACTATGTTTGACTATGGTTAATGTTGTTGACCATGGTTAATTATAGTTAACATTGTTGCAAATGTTTGACTATGGTTGACAATGGTTAGTTATAGTTGACATTTAGTTTATCATTGTTGACTATGGTTGAGGATGTTTGACCAAGGAAGATAATAGTTGAACTTGTTTATGTCACATTTCGGAAATCACTAATGGTTTTGTCATCTTGCAAGGTTCTTCAAGGATTATGTTTCATAACAATGTTTTTGAATAGTTTTGAATCTTGATGGATTGTGATGTTTTAATGTATTGTGACATTTATAAAGGTTGACTTGTCTTTTCCATGGTTGACTTTGGTTGACCAAGGTTTACTATGGTTGACTTTCATTGACTATGATTAACCATGGTTGACCATGTTTGTCTATGGTTGACTTTGGATTACATTTTCATTGACTTATGTGAAATTTTTTAAGTTCCTTAATGGGTGTGTGGCATTAACATGTCATTAAAGGTTATGTTGCATCGCAACGTTCCTTTAGAGTGACGTATGTTGAACTTCTATGTTACTTTATCGTTATGTCATGTTGTAACATAAACACTTATGTCACATTGCGATGTCATAAACGGTTTTTTCCCCTTGCAATGTTTATTAAGGGTTATGGTCAATATGATGTTCATGAATGGTTATGATGGGTTATGATATTCATATTGGTAAACTTTTGTTTTAATTCATGTTTTTCAATGGTTGTGTCACATTTTATTGTTCATAAAGTCTTATGTCAAATGACCATGGATTACTTGTGATGTTTCACCATGGTTCACATTGGTTGAATATGGCTGGCTCTCTATTGTTGACCATGGAACCATGGTTGAGCACTTTTAATCATGGTTTACAATTGATGACGATGGTTCACTATGGCTAATCATGTTTGATTATGTTTGTCCATGGTTGAGTTTGGTTGGGTATGGTTTACCTTCGTTGATCATCTATTTCTATGGTTGACTATGATTAACTTAGGTCAACCATGGTTGGCTGTTGTCACGTCCCCTTCCCTCAACCGGCGAAGAGAACGCGATGAACGCATCAACACAACCGGGCAAACAGCCCCATGAGCATAATCAAAGAAATCAAATGCTGAAATTAAACTTGCAAGCATACTCAGATGCATAATTCTTTATTCATACAGCGGAAGCAAACATACATGAACATTCCAGCATTCAACAGAATTCATTCAACATCAATATAATTTGCAAAGGTGAAGTAACCAGCAGCACTTATCTTTAGATGAAGAATTCAACCGCAACCAGCTACGTCGCTGCAACGTTCCACCCAACCATAGGCCAGCTTGCTCATCAATCTCTCAGCAACGCTGCCACCCCCGAGCTGGGCATGATTCCTCCGGAATAAGGGTTAATTGCAGGCTTATACATAGCCAAAGGGCACAAACAACAATCCATCACAGCTGGGTTTCACAGGCTTTCAACAACCAAGCCAAGCCAGCGCAGTCCGAAGACTATCCATTGCACTCAGGAAACCAATCAGAGCAGGGAAAACGACCCAATTAATCTGTGAGACAGCCAAAAACGTGAATGGCCCTTCACAGTCAGTCGTGGGCACAAGAGCACGGCTCTCAGCTCACTATGTGCGCCCCAAACAGGAGAATACTTGTGCGTGGGTAAACAATCCGACCCAACAAGGAAAAGA